>SNQJ01S0167871.1:18750-35927 GCA_010110895.2 Picea sitchensis
GCCGGGGACGGAGGATGAGGTTATCTTCCCTGGGGTAAGACAAAGTTCAGATCTGTCTCTTGATGGTGAACAAGGGATAGGCATTCATTGGCTGTGATCATTCACTTGGTGACTCCTTGGTTCGTAGACTCTACATGATTTTGTTGGCGACTCCACTGGTCTCAAATGTCGAGCTCGTTCGCTGCTCGAATTGCTACAAGGTTTGCTCCTCTGGACTTTGCAAATGTTTATGGCTTTCCAAACACTGTTCTAGACATTAAAATTTGGGCAGATATCATTCCTAAATTTGGAGAAGATGAGGACGAAAATCCTGGTCAACATTTGTTTGAATTCCACAAGCTCATGGAGGAATTAAATGTACATCATGAAGATGTCCTCATGAAATTATTTATGTTTTCATTGGAAAAAGATGCTAGACTCTGGTATAAATCTTTACCCCATTCCAGTATTCCTTCATTGAAATGTTTTCACACACTTTTTCATCAACATTGTAAGAGGATATATTCTGTTGAAATCCTTTTTGAAGGTTGTTGTGATACAAGTCCTCTGGAGGAGGAGGAAGAAAAAATAGAAATTTCTCAAGTTGATGAAGATGAGCAGTATGAGGAGGAGTTGGCTCATAAAGATGCTGGATCTTGTGAACTTACTCAAGAAGAAGATCAAATTTTAGATTCTGCTTTGTTTCATGAAAAAGATATGGTCGCCATGTTTAATAATCCTGAGCATCATAAATCAGAACATAGAGTAGTCATGGATGTTTTAAAACCTCATGATCATATATTTTTCCAAGACCCTTTTGCTGATCTTTTGGATTCATTTAATGGAGGAGTATGCTATGTCATGAGAATTTGGTCACAAGAATTGATGAAAGGTTTGCAAATCCATGATCACCAACAGGTCGGATGGGGATTGTCAATTTCTTTTTTTAGCCTGCTCGAAGAAAGTGTAAAAAAATTTCCAATGAGAAGACAATTATTAGATTGGCTTCACTGGAATTTTCGTATCATTTGATTCTGGAAATCTTTCAACAGTTAGAGTAGGTGATGTATATATATAAGCCTGACTTCAAGCATTAGATTACATCGATGGTTTTCAATATGTTTTTCAGTTCAGTTTTGAATCCAGTATGGTTTTGTTTTCAAGCATTACGACTCCATAACCCAATGGATGAATAAGCAGTTTTTTATTCCGCGAAAATGCAAGTAAAGGGACAACGTTCAGGATTTGATTTCGGAAATTCAAATGGATGAAGGCACTGGGTCTACGGTTCTTGGCACTTTCAGGAAAGCACCATCCCTATTTGGAGCCGATGTTGTAACAGATATTAAAATCGACTGTGCTGCCCAAGCAATCATTCGACAAGGTTGTGGCACCTTCCTTCCTTGAGCTAGAATTGGCAAACTTGGTGACAATCTATGGTGAAATTTGTGAGCTTGGTTCTCGGCTGAATGGAAGCCACCTGTCTATGAAAATGCAAGTAGTAAAATATTCATCGTGCAATATCAAACTCAACTTTAAAGTACATTTGGAGAAGATCATAATTGTTCTTTATCATTCGGACTGGACAAGGAATTGGCATCGAAGATAGGAGAAAGCAGGGAGGTGCAACCAAAATTCCATGGATAGGGTACCCTCCTGGCATGCAATTTCATCAACAAAGGCTTTACAATGCTTTGATTCTCTTTGGCGAGATAGAATGGATCAAGAGTTTTCCGTCCAGGCATGATGCATTTGTTGAATTTAGAAATATAGAAGAATCTAGACGTGAAAAAGATGGCCTTCAAGGAAGGCTTTTTAATATCCTAGGATACAAATTCTTTATTCAAAGGGTGAGATTGGGCTTGTGGATGATCCTAAATTTAATTCCACTTTTATGACTCGTGAAGGCCCATCTCCATCTTGTAGTGGATCACAGTTTGGTTCAATTCAAAGCTTTGGGCCCGTACGCACCATTGATTCCACTAATCCTCCACCAACAAATATACATGTAACTGAAACTCTCAGAAATATTTCTTTGCCAGCACCAGCGCTAATGTTTCACAAATTGTCTGATCTTGTCAACGTAAATAGTCCTGGGCTCTGGAGTATGCAAGGAGTACTATGGATCACACCTACAGGATGATTGATCAGAATTATGTTGAGTTTATGAAAACAGAAACAACACTAGGATCTTCTATCGAATCTTGGAAGGGATATAGAGAGACTACGAGCCTATCAACTGCACCTGCCTTTTCAGACAGAAACTCGCAAGTATCTATTAGACTTTACCAGGGAAGACAGCTTGCACAAGGTGCAGGAGACAGACACATTTTACCATGGTAGTTCCATGAAAACGTATCATAGTTCAAGGGTGTGTATACCGAACTAAAGCGCAGTATAGAAGATTTTTCTCATGCCCGATCTCCAGTGCATGTTCGCCATGTTGAAGATATGATTAGATAGCATAAATTTTTACTGGAGGAGCAAGCAGGTATAATACAATCTCTAAGTAAAAAATACAGTAAGGAAGCTTGTAGATGACTGTGTGGGGAGCCAATTATCAGCTTCACTTAGACATCATGATGCAGTGGGTTCACGCATGGTGTATTGAACACTGACAACATGAGCGTTCCGGGTCTTACCATTGATTATGGTCCTTTGGCCTTCTAGATACATTTGATCCCAAGTTTACTCCAAATATGACGGACTTGCTTGGGAGGAGGTATTATTTTGCAAACCAGCCAGATGTTGGGATGTGGAATGTTGCACAGCCAGCGAGCACTTTATCTAGTGCAAATATTATTAATGATGATGAGGCCAAGTATGGCATGGAAAGCTATGTAAAATTTTGGAGGAAAAATATGGTTTTATGACTTCAGGACACCAATATGTTCTCCCGACACCAAGAGCATTACACTTGTAATCTTGCATGGCGAGGATTTCGCAACACAATTGTGCATTACCCTATCTAGTCCCTGAATGAGATTCGTGAATTCAATTGATGGCTTCTTCACGTCGGTCACTCACCTCGTTGGTCGCATGCATTTAGGTTTTTCATGCGGACGTGAGGAAAATTAGGGTTTTGGCACGTTGAAGAAAGCCAATAGCCATTACTCTAAAACCCTTATCTAGACTGGCAGAAAAAGGGACATAAATGAGATCAGTGAATAATCAAAGAGGCAGAGAATAGTCAGGCAACGTTTTCGCATCAGAGGAATTATCAATGCTCCACTTGACGAAATGATTTGTAACGGTTCGGAGAGCTGCTACAGGCCCCGACAGATGAGCCAGATGATGATTCGTAACCCCCTATGTGGCCGCCCAAGGAATTTCATGGAACAATTTCACGCGGCGATTTCAGTTACAAAAGATTTTTCCTGCCCGTTTTGTTTGGTGCGTTGTGCCAGCTTCAAGGGTTTACGACTGCATTTGAATTCTTCACATGATCTATTCAATTTTGGGTTTTGGGTTACTGAAGACTATCAGGCAGTAAAGGTGTCTCTTAAGAATGAAATTTGGAGATATGAGGGAAAACATTCCAGGTGTGGATGGTTGTGATATACGGTTTAAAGCTTACTTTTTCCGGTCAAGGTCTTGTCCACTTAAGAGATGGAACTTGGGGGTGTGCAATGAAATTTCAATACATCACCAAACTAGGAAGCATTCACCTAATTCAACTATGTCGGGCCTTTCCCAAATGGCTTTGTCAAAAAAAAAAAAAAAACTACAGTGACTACCCTTGAGACCTCCACTGAAAATTTTCCAATTGGCACCATGCCATCTAAAGAACCCTCTTCAGTGGGTATCGTTCATAGCCAATCTTCTGACTGGATAATCTCGGAAGGAAGAAATCATCGTGAGAAGGTTCAAGATGGTTATCTCCTGCAGGCATTGCCTACTAAGAAATCTAATTGCCAGCTCGATGATGCAGTTGAAGGTGTTAATGATGAAGAGAGTAAGAAAGTGGAAACACTTGCCAGTGAAGAGATAGCATTGTCATCTGAAAGGCATCAAATGGAGAGCTTAGTGGTGGATCATGCTCAAATTGCAGACTCTTCAGTGACTGGCATCCAAGGCCCTGCATTAAGTGGTCTCTCTTTGTCTACTACTGTGCCATCTACAATTAATGAATGTGATCCTCAAACATTTACAACCAACTTAGCACCACCTTCCATGCTTCGTTTTGAAAAAACAAGAATATTTTCTGCTGAGAGAACTGAATCACGGAACCGTGCACTACTCCAAAAATGACGGTTTTTCATTCACATAGAGCATAGTCAATGGCTTTGGAACAAGTATTATCAAACAGAGATAGTGAAGATGAAGGTGATGATGACATCACAGACTTTGAAGACCGGAGGATGCTTGATGATTTTGTGGATGTGACTACTCATGAGAAACAACTCATGCATCTTTGGAATTCATTTGTTAGAAAGCAACGTGTGCTAGCGGATGGCCATATCCTTTGGGCATGTGAGGCATTTTCAAAGCTACATGGTCGCAATCTTTCTCAAAGAAAGGCTCTCCTATGGTGTTGGAGGTTATTTATGGTAAAAATTTTCAATCTCAATCTTCTTGATGCGGCTACAATGAACCGTGGTAACTTGATCTTGGAGAACTATAATAATAATCAATAGGGGTATGGAACAATGTCTAGCTTGCTTTTATTTGCTGCAAAGACGTACTCTTCGAAGGGGTATATGTGGATCTTGTGGCATATCAGCAACGCAGTCATGCTTTTCCTGAATAATGATCGCATACCATCAAGACTGTAATCCGTTACAACTGCGTAGATCATTCTATCCACTTGTCAAAAAAATTAGTAGCAGTTCGAGTAGCCTACAGAGCATGCGACAGAACACTTGGCAGTCGAAATTTTCCTTGAAGACGAACTGTTTCAGATTCTTGGAACGCCAAGAGTTTCATTTTTTTTTTCTTTCTTTTTTAAAAATATAGATGTAACAGAGAAGGAGAGGGGGGTGGCGCGCATGAGCGTAAGATTGAAAAAACTTCTTTCGAAGAGAGTTTGATTGTAATGACTGAGTTTTTGTAAACTAGATTGGAGTAATAAAGATGATTTTTGCTTGCGACTGTGAGATTCATCACAGTTGATTTCTTTCAGCATGTTTTTCTTCTTTTCAGTTTTGTTAAATTTGTTTGGACTGCATTTATGTGTTCTTTACTCGCAGTTGATATTGTCTTTACCATAGCTTTATGTCTTCCTTAATCCATCACAACTGCATTACATTTTGTTTTCTTCTAACCGATGGGCTTCATTGTACTTTAGTATGACCACTACTATAACGAAGGGATTTGGGTTTTCTGCGATTATTTATTGCCTTTCCTCTGCACCAGCTATCAGCTGTGTAAGACCACTCTGCATTTCCAGAACTCTACATGTATCCTTTGCTACGTCGACCTTTCCTTTTTCTTTCCCCTACCGCATCATGATTTATCAAAGCGCTGAAAGATAGACCTACTTTGCCTCACTTTCTGCAAGTTACTTAATCTCTGCTATTATCTCTTTTCTTTGGTTTTCATTTGAATCCATGCCCAATGGACCTTTTCCCTAGTTTAACCCTCAAACCCCACAAATCCAAGACCATCTTTTACCCATAAATCTGCCCACCTTTTTCATGCTATTTAAATTCCTATCGTGACATTGTTCGAGAGATCCCTCTCAGGTTGGAAGGGGCAGCGCCCAATCCAAAGTGGTTCGAGGTTGCCTCGGGATTGATTTGCTGCAGCCCATTTCAGTTCTGAGTGTCAACAGGACCCAGGGATTGTAGGATTGGTCATTGCACGAATTCAAAGGAGAGAGTGGACCATTGCAGGGGAAAGTTATTCTAACTTTCCATTGAGCTTCAATGTGGAGTGGAGCGCACCGCTTGTGGGTATCTCACGGAGGTCTTGCAGTACCTCATTCTGGCATCAACATGTGCAGTTGATGGAGTCAGTGTGGATCTTAGTAGAGATTGGGAGGATGGACTCATTCCGAGATGAGGTCATGTGTCATATGTAGGAGGTTCATAAGGTTGATATCTTTCAGGACTATTCTTCACAGAGTATTACAGTTCACTTCCTGATATGGGATCCAGGGGGTGGAGTGTACTATTGTTCGTCTTTGGATGGGTTCTACTATGTAGCCCATAGGTGGACATGGGATCCTAGCATTATACTTGAGGGGATTCGGTTATTGCTTGAGGACAAACAATTTTCTAGCAGGGAGGACTGTAATGTCCCCACTTTGGGACATCATCACAGGGCAGAGACTTATGATGACCAGAGTAGCCAGATGGATGTTATAGAGAGTAAAGGGGTATTTGAGAGGAATTGTGGGGTCCAGTTGGAATTTATCATCATATTCCATCATTATGAGCCATTCCACACAGGTTGGCTTTGGTTTCGTTCCATTCTGACGATTTCCATGATTTTGACTATTTTGAGCTATAAGTCAATGGAATTCACTAAAGAGGTCATTTTGGGCACATTACTTGGAGGAACCTCTCAGTAAATTCCTATCATGACATTGTTCGAGAGATCCCTCTCAGTTTGGAAGGGGCATCTCCTAATCCAAAGTGGTTCGAGGTTGCCCCTTGGATTGATTTGTCAGAGCTCCATTTCGGCCTGAAAATAACAGGACCCGTGGATTGTGGGATTGGGCATTGCACCTAATTCAAAGGAGAGAGTGGACTGATTGCGTGGGGAAAGTTATTCTAACTTTCCATTGAGCTTCCATGTTGAGAGGAGCGCACCGCTTATGGGTATCTCACCTGAGGTCTCTATAAAGACTATCTCGGGCATCAACATGTGCGGTTGATGGAATTTGTGTGGATCTTGGTGGAGATTGGGAGGATGGACTCATCCAAGATGAGGTCATGTGTCATATGTAGGAAGTTCACAGGGTTGATATATTCCAGGACTATTCTTCACAGAGTACATGCTCACTTCCATATGGGATCCAGGGGGTGGGGTGTATTATTGTTCATATTTGGATGGGTTGTACTATGTATCCCATAGGTGGACATGCGATCCTAGCATTATACTTGAGGGGATCTTGCTATTCTCATTGAGACAAACAAATTTGTGCTGTGAGGACTGTAATGTCCCCACTTTGGGACATCATCACAGGCGTAGGACTTGAGGACCAAAGTAGCCAGATGGATGTTGTAGTGAGTACAGGGGCATTTGAGAGGAATTGTGGGGTCCAGCTTGGAATCTCTATCATCATATTCCATCATTATGAGCCATTCCGCATTGGTTGGCTTTGCTCTGCCTCCATCTGACTCCATTTCCATGATTTTGAATTTCATTTTGAGCTATAAGTCAATGGACCATCAAGAGGTCATTTGGGGTACATTACTTGGAGGAACCTTTCCGTGCTGTAATAGCTCATTGTAATCTGGAGGACCAAACCAGGATGGGGATGGCTAGAAGTGACTTTCAAGGGCTAGGGAAGCCACAATGAGAGATTAGGTGCTTTTCAGAGGTAAAAGCGTTAATTAATTAATTAAAGTGATTTAATTAATTAATTAAACAATTAGTAAAATGAAAGTCACTTTGAGGGACAAGGTGAGCCAAAATTATAAAGAAAAGGCAAGGGGTCTCTTCTCATTCATTCATGTATGATCTTATTTGATTTCTAGCTTCTAGCTAGTGAGCCCAATATTGGGGGTTTTGGGGTTTTGACATAACAAACCCCTAGAGGATGACATTCTATGGTGAAAGATTCCAACCATCTTGTTCCAAGCTTATCTCGAGATGAAATACTCTCCCACACCATTCTAGTTCCATATCTTCTCAGCCAGGTGGAGGATTCTACATCGGGCTTCATGTGCAGATAGAGAGGGTGCACCAGTTGAGGGATTCCAAAGCAAGAGGGGCACACCATCTTGGAGAGATCTGTTGTAGGAGATTGGCGTGGCCGTGGAGGATTCTATCACTTGGGTTTTCATTGCAAGGCCTTGGACATCAGATCTAGTGCTTCGAGACGCTTTATGGCTCGATTATTTCTTGAGCAAGGGGCAAATTGAAGAGAAGGAGGACGCTTTTTAGATCCAGATCTAGTAAGTTTGGAGAGGTTACACTTCAGATCCGACCCTAAGACTTCACCTAGTGACTGGGTAGTCTCGCCGATCTATATTTTTGGAGATTTTTAGAGAATTTTGGGAGGCCTCCTTCAACAGGCTCACCATCTAGGTTACAACCATCTGGGCATGCACCATCTGCTGGGGATTTCGTATCTACGTAGATTGAGAGGATCTTGAGATCTCGGACACTTGGCTTGTTCTACCATCACCGACCCATCGGGCCACATTTATTAGGGCAGGATTGGACACTTTTGCCAGGACTCCACTATCTAGGGTTTCAGTCATCCAAAGGGGTGCACCATCTGCTGGGGACGGGATTCACAGAGATTGAGAGGGATCTTGGAGATTCCCACACCGGTTGTTCTTACCCATCAACTGACTCATCGCTTGGTATATTTATTAGGGTGATTGGACACTTTGGCAACAGGTCTGAGTTATTGAGGGTTTCAACCCTTCATTGAGCTGCACATCTTTCACCGAGAATTTGGCATCTCGATCTAATTGTATTGATATTCATTTCTCATTCAACATTTCTTTGAGGCATATTTTGTATTAGTAGAGCATTTTGTAAATGCCTCTTATCTATTGTCTATCTTCTACACCACGGGATCATTCCGCATCGACATCTTCATCAGAAAGGTGTTTCTATTTTATGAATAAAGAAGAATTGAGATGTTTTTTTCGTTTCTTATTGCATATGGTTGAGGTGTATGTTCTATGGTTATCTCTTTCTCTATTTTCAGATACACACATATAAACACATCTAAAAGGTAGATCAGCAAAGTGTTTGACTTAAATACCACAACTGATTTTTTTTTAAAAAGACACCAAAATAATGATGATCCCATATGGCTTGGGATCACATGACATAATCCTCCCTTAGACCCTCTCCCGAATAGGAACCCAGCACTTCCCTCAATGCTCTCACCTGGATTCTCTCGCTTCCCAAAACCCTCAAGCTAATCTAGGCATCAAGAATCAAAGGTCACCATTCCGTTGATAGTGGTATCACCCATAATTTTACTCATCATTGCATTACCCATGAAACTCATTGCTACATCCATGCCGGGCCAATAATTTCCAAAATCATGATTGCCAATGGTGGTCTCCATGAAATGTGGAGGGTGTTATGAAATGTGCATCTCCAAATTGGTGACTACCATCCAAATCCCATATGTTTTCTACTCCATTATGGGAGGTTGTGACATTGTGTTGGTGCAGACCGGCTAAGGACTTTTGGGTCCCATTTCAGATTTTAAATACTTAACCATGTAATTCACCAGGATGGCCACCAATACAAGTTCCAAGGCATCATCATTTGCTCCTTGGAGATCATTAGTCTCTTACTCCATGGAAAAGCTACCAAAAAGGGTCATTTTGGTGTTATCACTAACCCATGCCATACAAGCAACAATATAGACACCCCTGCATCGCACATCTCCAAGCCATCCTTTCTAAACATCAATTGGTCTTTTCCACTCCCTATGGACTCCTCCTTCCCATGGTGTTCATGATCATCCATTCCCCTTGCACTGAAGCCTTCCTCTCCTAATATCCATCCAGACGCCACCCCTTTTCCCAAACAAATTGGAGAAAATGGTCCAGAACTCCTTAATTACAAAGCAAGTATTCGGGCTCTAGTACGAGTTCCCATTGTCTCCTGTGGTCATGGTCCTAAGAAAGAAGGTTCTTGGTGAATGTGTCCTTTATTCCATAAATTCTAAACAACTTTACCATCAAAGACAAATTCCCCATTCCCGCTATTGATGACCTCCGATGAATTGAGTGGTGCCCACTTTCACTCAACCGATCTTTGTTCTGCTACCACCGTGATAATGTAGAGGAAAGAGGTAGACATCTCTAAGATCTCCTTTTTAGAACTATGAGGGGCTAATTTTCATGATTTTTTTGGTCATGCCCTTTGTCTTCAGGTAATTCCTCCACCTTCCAAAGTCTTCATGAATCATGTCTTCCATCCTTTGCCATTTTGATTTGGGCTTTGATGATATCCCTATCTATAGCAAAACCTGGATGCACCATCTTGCTCATGTGGATCGATTTCTCCATCTACTCTTTCAACAACAACTTTTCCCCCGAACAAATTTAAATGTGTTTTTACCAAAATTAGAACACTTAGCCATCCGGTTGGAAAGATGGTGACTGTGGTGGATCCTAAAAACATCAAGCATGTAAGACTGGCCTCACCCAAAGACTCTTAAGATCTTTCACATATTTCTAGGCTTAACAAGGTATTAACTCAAGTTTGTTAAGAATTATGGGAATATTGCAGCACCTCTCTCACTTCTCTCCTAAAAGAACTCTTTCACTTGGACTCTAGTCGCCAAGCCAAGATTTTCAAACCTTGAAGATGTATTAAGCATTCACTCCACTCTTGCCCTTCCCACTCTCACAAAGACCTTTTTTGGAATGTGATGCCTCAAGGAAAGAAATTGGTGCTTGTCCTTATGCAAGAGGGTCTAAATTTCAATTCTTTTACCACAAGAAACTATCCTAAAGAAATATGGGCAAATCTATGAAAGGAAATGTTGGCTATTCCGCATGTCGTTGATCCGTGGGTATTCTTATATATTGGGGCAATGTTTCCAAATTCACATGCACTCATCAAAGCCTCAAGTATTTTCTAGAACAATGCATTTCCTCCCTCAACAACAAAAATGGGTGACTAAACTTTGATATGATGAGATCATTTATAAGAAAGGTACCACAATGTGGTTATGGATGCACATTCCCGAAATATGAAGGCATGAAGGATCCTTTTCTCTTTCATTCATTGTACCATAATGGCTCCAAGTCAAGCCACAGAATGGATACAAGATCCCAAAAGTTCACACTTGATTCACCGCTGTAAACCAATGCTCCAGCCTTTCCTGTGGTAGTCTTGGCTCCATGAGAAACTTCGATACAAAGCTATTTTAGAATAAAGTAAACAATAAAAGCTCAAATCCATGGTACTCTCTTAGCTCCATGCTACACCCACAACAAGGCACTCCGTCTACCAAAACCTATGATAGGTCAAACGTTCTTTTTCTCGATAGTATGAAAGAGGACATTCATAATTTTGTAACTGAATGTGATGTGTGTTAACACAACAAGGGAGAACCAGTAAAAAATCCTAGCACACTACAACCACTCCGATTCCACCTACTATTTGGAAGGATATCTCTATGGATTTTATTACCGGCTTACCCAAATTGGGAAACAAATAAGTCATCATATGGTTGTTGATCACCTTCCAAGTATGCTCATTTTTGCACCTTTCAACACCTATTTACAGCATCCACTATGGCTCAAATATTCATGGATAAGGTCTCAATCTTCATGTCATGCCACACTCTATTGTTTTTTATCGGACCCAAATTTCACAAGCAATTTTTGGCAAGAATTGTTCAAGATACAAGGCACCAAATTGCATCTCAACACAACTTATCATCCCTGCACTAATGGCCAAAACAAAGTTAACAAACAAGTGTTTGGAAACATATTTGAGGTGTGTTTTCCTCAGAAAAGAAAATTAGTGGGCTCATTGGTTACCCCTTAGTTGAATGGTGGTACAACACTTCATAACCATATATACACACACACCTCTTTGAAGCAGATATGGACAGAAGACACCTTTAGTTCTTTCATACTTACCGGGTTCCTCGAAGATCTAGGCTATTGACCTAACACTTACAGCTCAAGAGGCTATTCCTTTGTACCCTTAAGTAGAATTTGGTCATGGCACATAATTGCATGAAGAAACAAGAATATCAAGGTCATTTTGAATGTCAATTTGTTAAAGGATAACATTTTTTTTCTTTGACTGCAACCTTACAGCAAACTTCCCTCAAGGCCAAGCATTTTTTAGAAGCTAGTGCCCAAATTTTAGGGTTCTTATATTGTGCTCAAGCATGTGGGACAAGACGCATATCAGCTAACTCTGGAAGTTTGGTTTGAATTTGGCACCTGCTTTTCATGTTTCATGCTTAAAGAAGGTGATTGGAGCCATGCCAATTCAAACCACCCTTCTAGAGTTAGTCAAGAAGGATCCATTTGGCTAAACTGTATGCTTTGGACTGGTGTGGAGCACCACGCCGTGAGAACCATCAAGGAAGTTCTATCTCCTGGAAAGATACATCTCCAATAGATGCCACTTGGGGAACCAACCACCATTCTACAACAATTTCCTCATCCAAGCCTTGAGGACAAGGATGTTTTTATGGGGCTACATGTTAGGTTCCTAACCCACATAGGTAGAAAAAATATATCTGGGTGTAATAAAGGTCAATATTAATAAGGCCTTTAAATGTCAGAATATGGATGTATGAAGACCTAATAGAAGCTTCCACTCCCAGAAGGATCTTCCCCAGATGCTTCTTTTTAGTATAATTTGGAGTCGAGGGTATGAGAACCTATCTTGGATATTATTGTAATATATCTCACTAACTCTGAGGTTTCAAAGAGGCCCGTGGAACACTGTTTTTCTGCATTCAAAGTGTTGTTTTCGTTGTTGTTCTTATATCATTTCAGTTGTTATTGTGGTGAATGTCCTGGTTAAATTGTTATTCGCCATTAGTACTTTATTTTGTTTTCAGATACATTTTATATATAAGTATGGTATATTACAACCTCTAAGAAAGAAGGAAAGCATGTCAGAAGCCCTGTAAATGTGGGTCAAGTTGAACTAGGGTTTTAGACACCTAGGGTTTTGGTATTTAGGGTTGACATCTAGTTTTTGGCCTAAGGTTGTCCGAGTCAGTAATGTATAAATAAAGGTTAGGGAAGGACCTAGGTTGTCATCATGGTTAAGCCGGGTGGAGTCGAAGTTTTAATGAGAGAAATTATTGTGTTGAGAGAGAGAAGTATTTTTTTGAAAGAGAGTCTATGTTGTAAGATCTTCACCGGTGCAAAGATCAACCTTTGCAGCCTAGGTAAGGGTGGGAGGGAAGAGAGGAGAAGAGAAAGAGAGAGATTTTAAAGCTACATAGAATTGTATAAGCCATCTAATATATTATAAGAGAGTGAACCACGTATATCTAGTTTCAGGCGTGATTGATGTTGTGTTATTTTGATCTCTGATATACTATTAATGCACTATTTTGTTAGATCCGGAGATATGGCCCACACAATAGGCTAAGAAAGATAAATAATAGCTATATCTGTGTGAGAGTGGTTCCTTGGATCCACTTTTCCTTCCTCTGGTTGTAGATAACTGTGTCCTACAACCCCCTATAGCTACTTTGGGTGAGACTCAAATCTACTTAAGTGTGTAAGCACGAAAGGGCCAGAAGTTAGGTCATGGGGGGAGGCTATAAATTTACCGGCAAGGGAAGGGGGACACTTAGGCTATGGAATCAAACATGAAATGAATGAAAACACCAGTGGATGGTAGAACTCTCAAGAGGATAAATTCTAAGTGAGGAGATGAATCTAAGTTATAAATTGTAGTTTGCAGAAAGTGTAAGAAGAAAAAGAAAGCAAGTAACTACATCAGAGCATTTATGAAATGAATTTATGCATTAGTTATGAATAACTTAACACAGTTTAAATTTCTTAAGACAAGAGCATCACAAGATGAATTATGGATTTTAAAACTCATCCAATTTTAAAAATCGTAAGAAAATGAAAAATGGAATTAAAGAACACATGAAATACATACAAGGAGAGAAAGACGAAAACCAGATCACCACCATTAGAATCCTTTCATAGAGACTTCAAAAAAGATTATGCATATGTATTCATCCAGCTCTAGAAAATTACAATTGAGTTGAAATACTAAAAGGTTCCTTTCACTCACTTATGCTAACATTAACACATTTGGAACTTCTAACATTTATACAATTCGAAAGTTCCTTCAATTAGAAACAGACAATAGTTGACCGAATATTTACCTTCTAAAATTGATTACAATAATTACAATGACAATTTCTAGATGGGAACCGACTATAATGATTAATAGAAAAATGTTTCATGAACCACTATCAATTCCCCTAACTCTTTAGCTTCTACCTTTTCCATTTGTCCTGTTTTGGTCCTCTGTCTAATCTACCATTTTGGTGACACCTGGGCATTATCTCACTGGGTTCCTAGAAAACTGTGCACTTGTTTTACCCAACCACACTATCTCCTTCCACTACAAGTCAAAAGGGATATCAGAGTCCATCATTTCTTTGATTAGGATCTCTAGGTCAATGCAGTAAGAGGCATACATCATGACTGGAAGCCCAATATTTACTGTCTTGAACTGATTAAGATCTCAAAATCAGAATCAAATATTCAACTAGAGCTGTTCTTTCAAGTTTTCCTCCGTGATTTAAAACTTGAGTGATCCATCTCAAGATTGTGCTTAGGGATTTTTATTCCTCCTCATCATACAATTTTCCTTTTCCATCCCAAAATGGTCGGAGGCCTTTTGATGAACAACTCTTCGTAGGCAACCTTGAGTTCATGTATACTTTGCTCCATATGTATGCCTTGGTTTGGACCCATTTTAGTGTGTTATGCTTGAAATGACCCCTTGGCCCAGATGATCAATGAAGTCCTATCTTTGACCCCAATGGTCTGGAGAAGTCTCCGTGGGGATGAAATTTAGCAAGTTTATGGGATTTTGGGCCCACTGGGATGGTTTGTTTTCTAGGGTCTCATTTACAAAAGCACCTGCTTTTGGATGTGATGTCCATGCTATGTTTATCATTGATAAAGTTCAAGTACAACCCGAACTTGGCAACTTCAACAACAATAGAATCTTGGATGATGTGTTTGTATCCCTACAATAGTCCTTTGCCTCTCAACCTTGTTTTGAGTTTGTCTACTCTTTCTTGGAAAGCTTGTTTCTCCTTTTGAAGATGAGCCATCCTATCATCCTTTGTTTTCATTTCTTGCTTCAATTTATCTATATCTCCCTTTAGACCTTTGATTTATCCCACCTTGAGGCTAACTTGTGACATAGCCTAGACATGTCCTTTAGTGCTTGGCCTAACTTCTATAGTAGAAGGTACAACTACAACCATGTTTGGTACTTGTGTCTTTCCTTGTGACCAATTCACTTTTTATTGCTCCAGTTGCAATACCTTGGCCTTGTGATTCAATGCCTCTTGTCGACATGCCTCCTTCTCATGTTCTAGAGCAACAAGTTCTGTTGTTTGTGGATGCTATGTGGAAAATATTTTTAGTTTCTTCTTAAAGGTTTGAATGATCTTGTCTTTTTCTTCTAAGGAGGATTTCACTCCCCGAGGGCCTTCATATTCTAGCCTCTTGACCTGAGTTTTCCAAGCCCCGCTGGATGATTTTTATTGCCTCAACTGCCCTTCCAAATTAATTGCATAAGTTGAGAACTTTGAATTCTTCAAGATTAGACCTAAGTAATTTGAATACATCATATCATTGGTATTCTTGTGGAATTTCCCTTTATCTAGAGCACTGATGTTTTCATATTTTATCTTGATCTCATATACTTTATCCTCATCCACAACTGCTATATTAAATGTGTTCTTTTCTATATCTCTTATTGTGAACGGAAAATAATTATGTTGAGATATATTTTCGACTTCAGGTATTAACTCCCTCATTTCACTCATGGCCAATTTTCCTTTCTCAGCATATTGATTTGCTAGATCTTCTTTATATTGATAGGCTGCTCTAGATGCCTTATAAAAGATGTGCTTTTTGTTGGTTAAAATTCTTAAGCTGCCTTCACTTTGGATCTTGCTTCCTTTCCCAACTTCTATAATGCTAGTGCCACTTTCCACCATATCCATATTCACTTGTTCTTTAGACTCCTCCTCCTCTAGATCCACTATCTATGGGGATTGTCTAATCTTCATCTTCTTAGGGGAAATCTGCTGACTATTGGTGCCCACAACCTCTGAACTACTTCTTTTGTTGTAAACACTTACCTTGGGTACTTTAAATATCAACTTTTGAGGAGGTTCTTGTGTTTGAGTCTGTTGTAGGGTTTCCTCCACTTGTTGTGTTTGAGCTGGTTGCAATATTGCTTCCATATCATCACAAAAATCTAGATTTGCCAATTTGTCAAAACCCTCAACATGTTCACTCTCATAGGGGGGGAATTTGTTCATCAGTATTCTCTTGGATATGATCTTATGTGGATCATATTATCTTCCCTATAGCTATGAAAATCCAAACTTTTTGATCTTGGCCTAGATCTAAGATAAGCATGATCTAGTTTTTACAATGAAGGGTCCAATGATGAAAGGGAATTTGAGGTTGGATGCCTTGTGTAGTTTCAAGAAGTGCTTTGTCTTTGATATGATTCTTTAACTGATGAACTCTAAGGAAAAGAGTTTGGGTGTCAGAAAAATAGGCAGAAGATAGGGGGATTCATGAAAACCATAAACCCATATCACTATTGAATGCATGAACAACACCCAGTCCCCCACTCTGTTTTCTAGATTTGGCTGTAAATAAATCCTCATGTCATCTACGAATCTTGGCAGGCTAGTGTTGAAAATCAGGCTGTAAACCCTGGTCATGACCTTGTTGATAAAAATGAGCATTTTGATCCTTTTACATTCAGTTGATATGAATGTTGCTTCAGGGAACTCTCTCTTGTTTGTTTCCAAGAAAATCTTCAACAATTACGTGTAATATATGAAATGTATTAGTGACTGAAAATTCACTAGATTTTTGTGGATATTATCAGCTATGAATTTATCGAAGGCGATGCAGACTAACTGACTAGAATCTGACTGGAAAAATGCCAACAGAAAACCTAACATGACCTCAACCACATACTTGTCATTATCTAGACCTGAAATCTGACTTAGTATGGAACATACCCATTGCACTTCAATAACCATGACATTAACACTCATTGGCAGGGACATAATTTTAGAAATATGCTCTGGTTTGACAATTGTGTTGACCCTTGACAAAGTTTTGTGGATATCTGACCAAATTTGACATATTTTTTCGGACTTTGACAGCCTGTCAAAGGAGGAGCGCAAGACGAAGCAGAGATCGTGGGATCTCGGCCCCTTTTTGGGATGTGGGAATATGTAATGGGAATGGGATGTCAGCCCATGGGTTTACCCATGTTTAGGCCTAGTTTGTATGCATAAATAGATTTATAGGCAATGTAAGGGAGGG
>SNQJ01S0167873.1:3155-20840 GCA_010110895.2 Picea sitchensis
ACCATCACCTAAGAGCATTCTAGAGGAGGAATCTTGTAGAAGTAGAATCTTCTAGAAGTAGAACCTTCTAAGAAGTCATCTTACATTTATTATATCTAACTACCATAGTGGGCCTTATTTAATAATATAGTGGACCTAGTCCACCTTACATTGAATGACCTTCACTATTATCACTATGGGCCCTCTGGGCCCCCCCACTACCTCTCTAGCTACCTTACACTATGACAGTGAATCGTTCTATATGTATTTAAGGAAATCCATAGCTATATACATACTTATAGGTGGGATTATGTAGAGATGTTAATGGAGATTTGTTCGAAGGAAACTAGACTAGTATAATAACATCATTATGGACATAAACGAATGTTGCCTTCCCTTAAGTTCTAAGCTTAAACAAAAATTGATTTATGTCAAAGTTTTTTTTTTTTTTTGGTGAAATTGAGGTTCATTACAGTGACCTTGGTCAATTGCCTCCTATGAGAGATAAGAATTTATATGAAGGTAATACACTAGGGAAATTTTTATAGAAAAAATTCAACATTTTTGTGACCTTGTATACAATATTTCCGCAGTAAGGAAATGATCTAAAACAATATTATTTTCGTAATATCTTAATGAACATAAGAAATGTAGAGCCCCTTTTTGATGATTGGGAGCTTCTTATGTCATGGGTTGATATGAATTTGCTTCTTCAGGAAAGGAGTTTATTTAATTCAACACTTCATTTGTTCCCAACAAATAATTTGGTCAACTTACATAATAGGCAGATGTTGAAATCATTAAATTATCCAATTGTTCGATGTGTTTTTGAACATACACGATGAACAAAAATTGTTGGTGTTGATGATGATCAATTGGAACGTGAAGTTCTCTTATGCCCAAGACAGTGTGTCATGTTGACATGTAACTTATGGGTTGAAGTTGGCTTTGTCAATGGTGTCGTTGGTTACACTAAGAACATATTCTATATGTCTGGCTCTAAGCCTCCTCAAATTCTAATGTACACAACTATTCTTTTTGATAAGTACATTGGCGTTCCTTTTGACCCATTAAATACAAACATTGTACCAATCACACCAGTTTTAAGAGTAAATCGTAAAAAAAATCCTAAATCGTAAAAGTAAATTGTAATTTTTTTTATTTATGTTTATTGATATCGACAACAGATCTTATCAGACTATTCACAAGTCTATCTAGTCAATAATTATTTTCCATATGTTGCAATGTCATATATTTATTGAAATCTTTTCACCAAACATATCCTCTATTAGCCTTCAAATGTTCATATATGTCCTTCAAAACAGCTTTATCAGTTTATTACTTTTTAATTGTCATAGTATAATTGATATTATATTCACCTTCTTTTACACATGTCAACAATATATTATTTCCATTCATGTTATTTTTATTTCTACATTATAATTGTCTCAATATGGAAAACATAAAAGTTTACCTCGAAAATAATGAATGTTAAACATAATTTCGTGGATTTGTAATGTTTTATTTTATGTGATGGTCTTAAACATATAAAATATTGATTTTTTTGACATCCCCAAAAATAAAATATTTTGAAATTTAAATTTGCTGGAAATTTATTCCGTTTTTAGTAAATTTGAATTTGGAAAGTTTTTGCCATTTATGGAAATTCCTAATTTCTCATGTGATATTTGTAATTAATTATTGTGACTATTGGGCAGAGATATTGTAATGCACCTTAAAATCACCATAGCAAAAAAATTCTTTCCATGGCATAAATCAATTTCGTTTAAGCTTAGATTGTAAAAAAAACAGGAACAATTCAATTCCGACCGTAAGGATATTATTACACCCACCTAATCTACTTCGAACAGAAGGCTTCTATGGGTAAAATCTCCCTCCACGTTTCTGTTCTTTCCCTTATTCCCTTCACCCTACCAGTATACTCAAAGTAAGAGAGTGAAACGAACTTAGCTCGAAGGAGCCTTCGTTGTTCAGAGAGAGAAAAGGATATCACCCTGAAGTGTTCAGAGCAAGGAAGAGAGAGAAATCGTCTCGCAAGGGTCGAGATCCAATGGAAAAATGCCAAATCCTCCTCGCCAGATATCTTTAGAAAAATGAACGATGATAAATTGTCGGGAAAAGGACCGAAATCTAGTGGACCGTTAGATCCCATAGATCTGTGTGGATGTTAAGGCCGATCGATCAAAACTCGAGAGGGTAACGATCAAATGTATTTAAGGGAACGGACGGTGGAAAATTCATCGGAAAGTACCAAAGTCCCATGAACTGTCGGATCTTAAAGTTCTATGTGAATGTTAAGGCTGATCATTCAAAACTCAGGAGGGTAACGATCAGATGTCTTTACGAGAATGAACGGTGGATAATTCATCGAAAAGTACCGAAGTACCGTGAACAGTCGAATCTTAAAGTTCTACGTGGATTTTCTGCCAACTCAGAGTTGAGGATTTTGCAATTACAACAGCCAACGTCAACGCACAACAAATCCCGAAATTGCGAAATGTGACCCATATTTTGGAGTTTCAGGATTTAGGGTTTCGCGATTACAAGAGCCAGACATAAACACACCACATTTCCCGAATTGCGAAAGGTGATCAGTACTTCGGGAATTCAGAGTTCGGGTTTTTGGGTTTTCAAATACCAAACAACAATACACAACAACTCTTGACTTCTGAAAGGTGAAATGATGTGGGACCACCACTTTGGGATTTCGGGCTTTGGGGTTTCGGGGTTTCAAAAGTCAACATCTAACATACAACAACTTTTGAAAATGCAAAAGTTTAGAACATTGAACTATCATTTTGGGATTTCAGGGTTCGAAATCCCGCAACTTAAAAGGTCAAAACAACAACCAATAACAGTTCCCGAAAATGCGAAAAGAAAAAAACGTGGAAATAACAATCGAAATTTCAGGGTTCGGGGTTTCGGGGTTTCAAATGTCTAATGACAGCACACAACAATCCCTGAAATTGTGAAAAAATGTGAAAAGAAAAGAATGTGGAGCATAATATTTTAGGATTTCAGGATTCAGGGTTTCGGAGTTTCAAACAACAAGGGAATTTCATACAAATGTAACTAGCAAGTCCCGAATGCCGAAATTCACACTATTTTTCATAATTCTAAGATTTTTCCTTGTACGAGTATTCTTACTTTCATTCTATGAGACAGTAGGTGTAGAAGGATTCCAACATCCATTTACTTATCAAGATTCCAAAAAAAAAGTCTAACTTCTGACTTTTATACGCATACAATCTATAAAAAGGGGCACAATAGGGTAACAGGTTCTGAAAAAGGTAATTTCTAATAAGTTCACTCAGAGCCCCTTTAGAGAAGTCGAAAACATCAACAGTACTAGATCTACGCATCTATGTAGATACATGCATAAGAATATCACTCCATCGGAGTTTGGAAATTATAATTAATGACCCAAGGGATCTGAGTTTTGGTTTTCCGGGGTTTCCAGAATTCTTTAACTTTCCAAATTTTTTGTACGTCTAGCGTTTTGACTTCGGAATGAACCTAACCCGCAGATGGACCAGCATTTTCTTAACTCATCTTCTATAAAAATAAATTTGCCTAGCACTTCCATATTTAGGGAGGGACCACTCCAGAATTTAGACTGTGATTGTACATTTGATACCATGATAAATGTCATCCATTGACAGAATTACTTCATATTAGAGAACAATTTGATGCGAAATCTCAAATACACACAACACATCCAATTATAGAGAGGGAAAGATTTACATTAATGCAATTAGATATAATCACACAACAGATACTTGCCATCAATCAAAACATATACCAAATGGAGAGGGGTAGAACGTCATATCTGAATCCAATCTGTGAGAAAACAAAGGGAACAACCACGTTCCTCCCAAATGTAGAATAGGGAAGCCAAATCTACTTTCCCGATTCACCCCCTAGCCTAACCATGAATCCATGAGGGTGAACTTGGAAACTCCTCCTCAACTATTTCCTTCAATTCCAACAGTTCTCCTCTTGCCTCACACTTACTCAACAATGTTCATAACAACAAGACAATTCTATTTCAACAAGCTCCTTTTGCCTTACACTCAATCCACAGTGTTCATAACAACAAGAGAGCTCAGGAATCCTTTTCCCAGCATACTTGGCAGCATCCTGCCTCCTCGCATATTATTTTTATTCATTTTTGCCCAGGTCTTTTCCCTCCTTTGGGGATTTTTGCATCTTTTCTTAATCCCTTATTTTCATGGGCTTCTAGTGGCCAAATATCTGATTTTCCACTTGTAATCATCAACCGAGAGGCAGTTCCAACTTGTTCCCCACTCATGGAGTCATCGTCAACTGATTTTAACATGGTTGTTCCATTTTTCCTCCTGCAGTTAATATAATTATTTTGTTGTGATACAAGTGTCCTAGTCACAATAATTAAATACAATTATTAAATTCAAAATTTGGAATTTCCATAAATGGAAAAAATTTCCAGATTCAAATTTGCCAAAAACGGAAATAAATTTCCAGCACATAAAAATAAAAATATTTATTTTTGGGGGATGTCACAGATATGATATGGCTCAACTAAATATTTGACTATGACACTTGTATAAAGACATAATAGTTATATTAATTGCAGGAGGACAAATGAAACATCCATGTTAAAATTAGCTCACCATGACTCCATGAGTGGGGAACATGTTGGAACTACCTCTAGGTTGATTATTACAAGTGGAAAATTAGAGATTTGGCCATTGGTAGCCCCTGAAAATCACAAATTTTGAAAATATGTGAAAATCCCCAAGGGAGGGAAAAAGACCTGGGCAAAATTGATAAATAGCATATGTGAGGAGGCAGGACGGTGCTAAGTATGCGGAGAAAAGATTTTATGGACTTTCCTTGTTGTTATGAGCACTGCTGAGTAAGTGTGAGGCAAGAGGATAAATGTTGGAATTGAAGGACATTGTTGAAGAGGAGTTTCCAAGTTCGCCCTCATGGATTCATGGTCAGTCTAGGAGGTGAATCAGGCAAGTGGTTTTGGCTGCCCTGTTCTACGGTTGGGAGGGACGCGGTTGTTCCCTTTGTCTTCCCGCAAACTGGTTCAGATATGTTGATTCTTATCCCTCTCTATTTAAACGATTATATATATGTTGGTTGCAATGCATTTTCTAGTTCTGAGTTGAAGTATTTTCCAATTCACTGGTAAACGATTAGATCCCTGATGTAGTATATCTATTAATATCAAATTTGATATAATATTTGGAAAGGAACCTGTTCATGTGTATGGGGTCTAAATGATAACAGAATATCCTGTAAATAAATTTTTGAGTGACTCTCACTAGTACATATGACCAAATTTGTGACGGTTGTTCGTTGATATTGCCACACTTATCCGTTGCAATTTCCACAAACGCCGTTTTTTTTTTTCGTCGTAATAATTTTGTCGCTATATCCACGATCCAGGTGTGGGTGGAAACATCAACAAAATTAGCTAGACATGTGTCAACAACTTCAATATTGGCTAACCTTGTCGCCGCCCAGTCTGATAATTTGGTCATAATACAATGAAGAAATATTGCCAAACCAACTTGGAACCTTGATTCTTGAATGTGCGATGAAATTTCGTCTCAACTTGAGACGAAATTTCGTGGTAAATTCGACGAGTGCTCTTTCTCAAAACCATATTCACGATGGACTTGTTGTATATGCGATGAAACTGCCATTGGAGCGGTCGACAAAGTGATCACTATAGCAGTTCTGGTAAAAAATCGGCGAAGAATGCGATGTCGATATTGCGACGATTATTGTAGGTTTAAAAAAAAATTACATGAAGTATGGTATGCCATATTACATTTAATATGGTATTGAGAATATTACATTGTAATATGGTATTAGCATATTACATTATAATATGGTTATGCCATATTACAACAATATAGTAATATAATACGTGTAATATAACGATACTACATTCCAATATTCTAATATATTGTAATATATATCCTAGAAATAATCAAGGTGTTAACCAACCAAATATTGTAAGCATGTGTTATCATGCTTACAATATTTGGTTGGATTAGAAGTAAGGATACCAGAATTGTGAAAATGCCATCCAATATTAAATCTAATGAAAATTGAAATTTCATTTGAAATCAAAGCAAAATTTCGCATGATACACAATGCATTTGAACCTTTGATACAATGAAGGGAGTTGGATAACATAGCACTTGAAACTTTTGTTTCCTTGAGATCTTGAGATATGATGAGGCTATGAATTTTCATGTTGAAAGTTGTAATGAAGATAGTATCATGGAATATTCAGGACCTTATAGTCTTTGCCACAAATACATGGTTTGGAGAACACATGAAATTGTTTAGGATGTTTTATGTTTGCAAAGTTAAAGTAGTTGGTTTAATTTTGTAAGTCACTCTTTGGCTAATATGGTTATTGTTGTATTTTATCTAATATATGTTGAAGGTAGAGAGGCAACTACCTTTATATCCTTGTATTTTTACCTAACCATTGGACATGGTATTGATCCAACTGCGTTGCTTGGTTTGGCCGTCATTTCCTCTAAATGGACAAAACCAAGGACTAGTCAACATATAATACTGTTGAACTGAAATGAGAGAGTGGGCATATAGGATTGGTTGGCCAATGAGCTGCCAAAACCATATGGTTGTGTGGGGATTTCAACAATGTAGAGAGTTAAGAAGATAAAGAGGGATTGCTACTTTTGTAGACACCCTTGAGGGAGAACATGGGTTGGAATGGACTAAAGGCTAGGCTCATGTTGTACGACCCCAACATTTTTTTTTCAAGACTCTCTTGGGTTGTGATTTACTTGGTCCAATTTTTCATAAAAGAGGTAACAAAGTGTTGAGTGACTATACCAATATGTTCTTACTAAACATCCATTTTTCTTCTCTAATTATAATAGGAGAATATCCATGAAAGTTCAAGGATTGCTTACTATGTTAGATCATCAACATATCATTTTCCATCTCTTGGGAGATGCAAAATTCAAAGTCAGGAAGATAAGTTTAATTCTTTGTGTATCTCATGTTAAGTACGAAATGTTTGTTGGAGTCTTGAAATGCATTTGGAACCTTATTTTGCGGCCTAGAGGCCTCAAAATAAGGAGAGGATTGATGGGAGGATGATAGTTGGGTCACTACCACTTTTTTGTGTGGGACTGTGTGGAAAACTTGTCTTTGTTAGAAGAATGAAGCAAAATGTTGTGAAAGAATAATTGGAATAAATATCTTAATTGATAGAGATTATCTTTTTTAATGAATATAGCTAGGCTATAGTGCTTAAGATGATATTTTTTGAAGGTAAATAAACTTACGCAAATGTTGGGGTGCACAAATTCAAGCTGGAAATGCATTGGCTCAATTCATGGGATACATTTACCAAAGCCTTCTTTTAATTAAGGTTGATGAAACTTTTTTTGTCAAGTTGTAGTTTGCTTGTCAATTAACCATGCTAGATATAAATAAATTTGCCTCTTTGGCCAATTAGACATGGAAACCACTAGACACCTGCACTTTTTTTCTTATGTTAACATAAAAACTCAGTTGACCCCTCTGCATAGTAGGATGGCATGTGACGTTATTAAATTGATCCCTTTACTTGATAGAAAGGGGGGGCCAATGAGTCAATGTGCACTTTTGTAATGATCATTTCCTTGCCTCAATAGAAGAGGGAGGTGTCCTTCTTAATACAGTGGATTGTCTTCAAATTTTCTACCTATGAATATTTAGAATGGGAGAATTGTGATGCTTAAAAAAGTAATATATATGGATGAGTCAAAGTAAAAACCTCAAGTGGTTCATGCACCAACGATGGGCTTGGATTCAATCTAACCATTTTTTCAAATTCATAGAACCTCTCTTTCTTTTCATGCATTTCCAAAGGAACAACGAGATGTTTTTTTTCAAAGATTTGCTAAGAAAATTGACAAGTGGATTCTTGGGCATGTCTCTCTCTACCAAGTCCACGATATGCACTAAAGTGTTGGGTGTCACTCATGTATATATTATTCCTCACGTTGGGTTACCTCTATCAAATCCTATAAGTAGTTGGAGAAGTGATTTATGAACTTTATATGGGCCAATTCAAAAGGAGAAAAAATGGTATAATTCAATAGACTCTATTTTGTGTACCCAAATATTGGATATGAATGGAATAATATCTACATGCACATAGGTCAAGGGTTTATGCACCAAATGAATCATCGGGTTGGTGAAAGGTCATGAACATTAGAAACGTCTCTTGACAAACTACATCACTTTTGGCACCTCTTTAGGAAAAAGCATTTGGGACTCTTAATCTTAATCTGGAAACTCTCCTAACTATGTGAATTTTAGTGATCATCAAGGGAATTTTGTAGCCAACACCATAGAAAAAACATGGGAAATATTGAAGAATAAGTTGGTTTGGAAAAGTGATTCCCTAAGGGTTGGCTTATTCTTTTAGTGAAATAATGAGAGGTGGCATGCATCAATGGGGGTATTTTCAAGGCATAAATGCTATCGAATACCCCATTGTTGCATAAATACCCCTTTTAAAGGCAATATTTAGTGCAAGAATGAAGGTGGCATGCATCAATGGTATTTTATGAAAATGTAGCGGTGACATGCATCGACCTAAGTTCAATACAAGCGTAGAGGTGAAAATACCAATGGTACAGTGGAGGGAGAGAGGATCAAAAGGAGATATGATGTCACACCATTGGAGGGCTCCATAATTGCAAGCTATGGAATGTGACCATTAATGGGAAAATATTTGAAAACTGACCAAGAAGTGAAGGGCTAGGAAAAGAGGACTAGGAAAGAGGAAGAGTATGTAGAAGACTTGGTATGTAGGAGATTTATGGGTAAAGAGGAGACTTAGAGAGGGGAATAAAATTTATTAGATCATTGTAATGAGGGATCTTTTCAATGAGAGTTTGTAATAGGGACTATTTTTTGTTGGGAGAAGTGTCCAAGTAGTACCCTAGGATCATCAGGGATTTCTCATCTATGTACAAGGATTTGAATGTGAATTATTATTATAAGAATAAGCATTTTGTATTAGAGTCCTTTGGAGCCTTATAATACTGCACTAACATGTGGGATTAGAGGGGTCTATAGATTATTGGGATTAGCTTCATACATTGTTTAATAGGAACTAGTATTTGGACTAGGGATAGCAATAAGGTTGAAAGTATTATGGAAATATGAATGAAATGAGAGGATGCTATTCCACAATGATGATATGGATAAAAACTTTGTATATAAGGGTTCTCTAAAATAGTTATAAACCAAAATTATATTTAAAATACAAGTAAACCAAAACACCACAGATTTGGCATATGTATCAATATCTACATATTCATGAGGATTGTGAACACTTTTACTAGTATAAATCCTACTTTTAAAATCACGTCAAACCCTTACCTTTTCATTGTTCTTTCTGCCCGGATCATTAGCCTATACAACTTGATAAGAGTTGCCAATGAGATGCATTTTGATCACCAAGACCTGCATGAATCATAAAGACAATTTTTTATATGAGTAAATAATCTATAATAAAAGCAAATAAGCATGCATTTAGTTATGTAAAATACTCTAGAAATAAATTAAGTTGTCGCATACCTTAATGAGATTCTCCTTGTTTCAAGAATAGGTTATTCCCTACTAAGCAGGGCCAATACGTGAAGATTAGGCTCATATGGCCCCTCCCCCTCACATCCTCTCAATTTCCCATACCCAACAAATGATTTTATCTATATAGAAAAAATATATACAATAATATCATTGTTTTATCAATACTTCATGTTTAAAAAAAAAAAAAAAAAAAAAAAAAAAAGGTCATGAAATTATATATCTAATCTTTCTTTGATTTCTGCGTTTTTACATTCATAAAGCCGACAATTGGGATATCATCATCATCTAAGGACATTATATTTCTTGTGCCCTATCCTTCTACTGTTTGTGTCATATAATTCCTTTTTTCCACAGTGCATTCATCTGAAGGTTAGCTAGCATATCTGATTCAAGGGAAGTGAAGCTGGAACATGAAAATGATCATATGATATAATAGAATATAATTGAAATAACTAATTCATTGTTTTGATTAACATTACAGGTATTTCTCTTTACACATATTTTAGGATAGTTGGTGAAATTAATTTCATGTGTCCCATACAGGTTGCTCACACATTTCACCCTCTTGAGCTTCATGCTCTTCAATTTTGAGAAGGTAATATATAAGTATAAAGTCAGGGAATAAATATCTACAATCCTGATAAATATTTCTAATTCCAAAGCATACATCTTTGATTCCACTACTGCTCTACACTATGCTGGTTGTATGGACACTGTAATGATCTGGTGTTTGTTGAGCCACCACTTGATTCACCCCTCTCGTGGTAGCCTTGTTTCTTGAAAACAAACATAAATACTTGGATTAAGAATTTGATATAATACCGTCTCTGAAAAAAGAACTTTTACAAACATGCTATAAGACACTTATTCATTTTGATTTTGCATATGGGGAGATAAGAGTCAGCCCAAAAGATTTTTCTATATTCAATGACACTTTTAAACCCATGCTTGTAATAAAAACTGGTCCTCCTCGATGGAAGTAGTGTCAAACATATTTAACTTCAATGCATAAGACCATTAAAAATACTAATATATAAACACTATATTTGTTAAGCTACTATCTAAAATAAATATTATACATTAATCATTAAACCTTACTATTCACTCTTTGAGTTTCTCGTAGCCACCTCTGGCCTTTGTTGCTTTGGATGACAATACAGTGACCTACATATGCGTTTTGAAAAACATTAAATATATCTGAATTGTTACTTAAAACATTAAAGAAAAACATAAATGCTCATTTTTCATTGATAATATGACATGTTTTGTACATTGCTTGACCAACTCATTTCTCGTGGTTGTCGTCCTTGTTTTAAACAAGTTCTCCTTTTCATCCTCTATTAGAGCCTTCCACTCTTTCTTGGAAACCATGGGAGGGCGCTCATAATTGAGGTTTTCTTCCAATCTTTTTTTATACTGGGCCTTGGTATATTTTAATTTCTCGTTGGCTAACTTTGTAACACTTTCAACAAGAAAGTTGTTGAAAGTGTTGTCGAATAAGTTCACCATGTGATTTATTAAATCATCTTTTCTTTTTGCTATATTGTCCATTCCACCATTATTAGAATGGTGGAGACCCAACGGTTCAATGCTTTGTCATGTAGTTTCTATAGAAAACATTGTTTCCTGAGGTAACATGTTATCCATTAATCAATTAATCTCAACAAATATCCATTTAAATTTCATTCAAAATATCAATCAATTAATGGGACAATTAACGCAATCTTTTGAATCTTTATAGGAACACATGCATCATCCACAAAAAAAGGTGACATCTAGTGAAACAGTGATTTTAATTCATTTTGCTCAATGTAGAATAGTATCTATGCACCTACTGTTCTCTCAGTCATCATGTGTGGAGTCATAGGCTCCAGATCATCATGCTCTTGCATGTCATGTCAGTCAAAATCACCCCACTCATTAATGGTTTTGAGGGGAACCTCATGAGGATAAAAAAGCCTCACTTGCACTTTGTTATGTCGACCTTTTTTTTTTTCATTGGACCCTCACTTATACCTATAGCAGTTGCGGGATCAGTTCCCCACGCATGGGGTTTTAAAAACTCCTACAAACAAAAAATTTGGTTACTCGGATCTAACCTGCAACATATAAAGCGAAAAGCAGGATATTAAATTTTCATGGCTAATAAAAATATGTAAAGATACCACCATACCATAATTAGTTGTTGTAGTTTGTAGCTCTACAATTCTTGCCCACAATCCTCTATGTGGAGGTCTTTTGCTAATCAAACCTAGATATTCCATGTGTATATTTAAGGCCTTCGTTACAATTGTCATTGGGTTTTGTCGAATAAAATATTCCGTCCTCATCAATATCCTCATTGAACTTTGGAAATATGTTGACACAATAAATCAATCAAAAGTTATGAAATTCACCTCGAACAATAAAAAATGAAATATTGCAGTTAATTGGAAAAACAATAACAAAATTTCATAAATTTAGTTGTTGTAGTCATAAGTTGTTATTGTATTACAACATTTACTGGTATGCCAACTCCCACGGTCACCCTAGAGATGTAGCGGGTGAAAACTTGGACTACAGTCTACAAACCAGTTGACACAATAAATCAATCAACAAAGTTATGAAAATCACACGTAACATTTAAAATTGAAATATTGAATTAATGTCGAGGAAAACAAATAATGAAATTTCAAATTGAGTTGTTGTAGTCATAAGTTGTTTGTCTATTATTTAAAATTTGTTACTGTGATGAGGCATATTTCCTTTCCATGGTCATTTGGAGATATGGCAGGTGAAACTCGGAACCACGGTTACCTAGGCGAAGTTGACCGATGATCAATCAACCAAAAGTTATGAAATTCTGTAACATTTAAAATGAAATATTGGAGTAATATAGGAAAAATAATGAAATTTCAGAAAATTTAGTTGTTGTAATCATAAGTTATTCTTGTATTTAACATTTACCTGTTGAGGCACGTGAAGGAAATCTTATATTTGTATGTGCAATAAAAAAACAATAGTTCCAGGTGTAGAGTTGTTGATCGATTACAATAAATCAATCAATAAAAAGTTATGAAATTCACATGAAACATTAAAAAAAATGAAATTTTGCGGTGCAAATAATAGAAATTGCAAAATTTGGTTGTTGTAGTTATAAATTTTTACCGTATTTAACATTTACCTAATGACGCACTGCGGGTGACTTTCCACAATCACCCTAGATGGATGTATATGCAAGTGACTTTCCATGGTCACCCTGGACGGATGTTGACACAATAAATCAATCAATAAAATTAGGAAATTCACACGTAACATTAAAGAAATGAAATATTGCAATAATAAAAAAGATAATGATTTATGAAATTTAGTTGTTGTAGTCGTAATGTTTTCGCGTATTTAAATTTTACCTGGCGAAGTGGCTGCGTTTCCATGGTCACCCTTTCCATCTATTTGATTTAATTTGTATTCGATCAACAACTCTTCACCGGAACTATTATTTTTGTTGCATCTGAATATATGATTTCCTTTTTGTGCCTCAAATATGCAATTCAGTTTTCTTAGTTGTTTCCATTGGTCTTGTACTATTTATAAAGCCTGCAATGTTTCCGGTAGCTTTTGGCCTTCCATCCAATAGCACTGGTTCCTTTATTTTGATTGTTATCTAGTAGTTGTATAATTTGCGGCAACTCCGTCTCTGCATGCTGGTATATCGGACCAACATCCACCGATTGATTGTATGTTGTATAATGGTCCGACATACTCCGTCAATTTAGTTACATTGCCATAGATGACCTTTATGCCATCCATGGAAAATAACCCCAATCATGTAAGGACGAAGGAGCAATCGTCCTTGTCCTCCGATGAAAGAAATCGTGTCACCGGTATCTCCTTAGGTGCCCATCGTTTTACTAGATGTTTATACCTCAAGGAAACTCAATGTCACCTATTCTCTCATCATCATAATTACGCGACCCTCCATTGGCAATAAAAATTGCATGCAGTGCATAATCTTTTCCTTACCTTTTCAACCTAGTTGATCTAGAACCGGTAGATCTACCTATGCATCTCACTTTCATCACTCGAGGAAGATAGATACAACATATACCTATTTGGTGGTAACTACAATCGTTAAAACAAGAATATAGAACCATGTTGACAATAACCATTTTGAACAACCACGGTTATATAGTTGCATAAAGTTGAAATTGCCACACCTATTAGATCTATAGTTGCATAAAGTTTCATAAAGTTGCATAAGTTGCAATAGTCCATGGTGTCCATGGTCGGGGAAGAACTTGGAACCGGCAGCTATGGTGGTAGAAGGATTCTCAACGTGTTTGGAGTACAAATTCTTAAAGTGTTTTCTAGATGCCTCCTTTATTGCTAGGAATTATCTCAAACACAAGCCAAATTCTAAGGATATTTCTTTGACATTCTTTTTCTAACTCTAGCTTTAACTTATTGATGGAAGAATAAGGTATCCTTTATCACTAGATTGGAACCACAAGCTTATAGATTTTAGATGCTACACATGGCTCTCTCTTCCTCTGGATTATGATTTGTATATTATCTTTCACTTCCATTCTCACATGAAGAGATCTACTGGTTCTTCTAGACCTTATTAAATTTCCTTTAATGGTTTCCAAAGAAATTTTTTGTGCACTATGTGTGTGAAAGGTTTAAACGTGCATTTGTTATCAAAGCAATTATTGGTTTCAACGGGATTCCTTTGCTTCTAAGGGTCCACTTATATTAATTCTATGATAAAGATAGTTTTAGTGGGAGCTCCATAGTGGTGTATGATTCTTGTAGGTGAAATGAAATGGAAAGTAGTTCGAAAAATGGATATTGAGAAATTTAATAGAGAACTATTTTACGAAGTTGGGCGCTAAATATGGGATCTTGGTAGACAAGAATAATTGAGTCCCAATGTGTGGATGTTTTGGTAGACAAAGAATATTGGGTCAATGGGTCAATTCTCTAATCATGAGAAAAAAGAGGTGAAAGACATGTTTTAGTTCCATAGATAATTTCTCAAGGGAATCATTCAATATTTGCAACTTGAGTTGCAAGACACAGATGAGATTTTGGAAAATTTCTATAATGGTGAAAAAGTGGAGTAGAAAAAATATTCTACCATGAAAAGGATAACATCCTCTACTTCAGATGTAAAAATCAGGCCACAAATGATCATGGTGAACAACACTTCATTATAATACATGATCATGATGGGTGGATTCATAAAATTAGGTACTCTCATCTCAATGTTCATTGTCAAGAAGGTTAGATGAATATTTCTCTTCATGGAGGGTGGAACACAAGTTATTCTCTACCATGTTATTATGAATTTTCTTGCACTAATATTGGGTAAAGGGAGAATATTCCGACCTTTCTGACGTTGGAATCATGATCTTTCATTTATTTCTCACGTTGGAATCATGATCTTTATATTTATTTGTACTACTCTTTATGGATGGGCATGGGTTCCACTCTCATGGCTAGTCTTGTTTTTCAAGGCATTGGTCCTCATCAATAGCATCATCATTTCTTTTTCCTTATAAATACAAAGAGCATTCCCATCGAAGAGATGATGTTTGAAAAGAACCAATATTATGTCTTTGATGTCGTTTGGGAAAGTGTTCCAAATGAACTTGGATGACGTTTTTTAGCGAAAGAGTCATGTTACAACTTCTTGTAGAATTTTGAAATATGGGTAAAGATGTATAATTCAAGAGCATAATTCTCTTTGGTGTTGGAATAAGGTTTGGAATATCAGGGCACCATTAAAATGTAGGCTCTTTCAAACAAAGTCATTGCTTGGGACAACTTCATTAAATGCGTCTTCGAGGTCTTGGTTAATGTCCATTGTGCAGATGTTCTTTAGAGTCAAATTTTCATATGATGGTTGGTTGTCTTTCTTGTTGGGAGTGTAGGATGCAACAATCACCCTCATGGTTTGAAGCATTGAATTTATTGTTTTGTTGGGCCATTTGGAGATCTAGGAATGGTATGCTATCTGAGGATGTGTTGATCTGTCCTTTATATATTGGGAAGTGTTGATCTCTCCTTTATTCCTTTTCCTTTTCATGTGGTTTAGGTTTTGGATCCAATAACATGGTTGAGTTTAAGGCTATCCTTTTTCCAATGGATATTTCTATAGGGAAAGACATCCATGACTTGTAGTTTTTTTGGTGATTCTCAACTCATGATCAATTGTATTTTAGGGTACAACATGAATATAAATTTGGCCCCAGATCATCTCATTAGGATGATCAAAGAGATTTTGAGTAGGATAGGGAATTTTTCTTGTTGTCATATATTTAAAGAATTAAATGTTACAATACATGGATTGTTTGAGAGCACTACAAATTATCCAGTGGGCCCATAGGTGATTACATAGTCTAGAGAGCCAGAGATAGGTGCTATGACTGCTAGACAAATATTTGTTTGTTGCAATGTTAATCTATAGACGAGACATATCTGTGTCTTTTTTGACATGATTTGGCTTAAGTGGCCATAAATGGCTTGGGCTTCACCCTATGTTTTTTTAGAAACTTTGTTTGATAATTATAGCTTCAGAGCCATTTGAATTCTAGTTGATAGATATAGCTAGAGAGTTTGGAGATATTATGTTTTTTAAGACCTATTTTTCTATCAAAGACTTAGAAGGAGTACTCTTCTTTTCAATTTTGGTTTTCGTCATCCTCAAACAACATGCTAAATATAAATTCACCATTTATTCTTGAAAAAAGGAATTTGGGACTTTTTCTTGGAAACAAATCATACAAGTGGTTTTATGAAATCAACAATGGTTATGAATATAGCTTTCTTCCTCACCTAAGAATATGCAATACAAAATTATACTAACAAATGCAAAGAGGATGCTTACCTTCATTCTCTTCCTACGAGCCTCCTCCTGCGTGCCCTCCACCCATGTGCGCGCCTCTCCCTCCTTCTCGGCCTCCTTCTCCCTCCAACCATGTGTGCGCCTCTCCCTCCTTCTCGACCTCCTTCTCCCTCCACCCATGCGTGAACCTCTCCCTCCTTATTAGACTCCTTCTATATCCACCCATGCCCTAGGCACTGCCTCCCTGTGCTCCACCTGTGCCATAGCCGTGTCCAAGTCCTCTACCCTGCGCACGCGTGGTGGACTGTGCGTGAGTGAGATCTTCTCTATGCGCGACCATCGACTGTGCGTGAGTTCTCTAGCTGCGCATGAGTGTGGTATTTGGCATTTTAAATTTTGTTTTGTGTTATATATATATATATATTTTTTTTGTTTTATGTTATATATTATATATAATATATATTATATATATTATATTAATATATGCAATATATTTGACCACACTTTTGTAAAGTTCAAGCCCCACACAAGCTAAAGGTTAGGAGGCCAACAACCTAGTTAGGCCCCACACAATAGCAAGAAATAGGGGTAAGGGGGTACGAGAACTCCCTCCCGAACCAATCCCAATCCCCTGATATGACAGGAGATGAAAAACCATAGAATAAGCTAGACCCGCCAATAAAAGGTATTAATCCATGATTGATGAAAGACCATAGAATAATCCTCACAGACCCATCAAGATGTTAAGCCATACATACAGATAAGGAAATATATTTGACCACACTTTTGTAACAAATAATGAAGACATAGAGAATAGTGTTAGAAAATCACATGAGCTAAGGACTAGACCGATACTTATCTTATCCCATCGTAAACAAGGTATTAAGTTTAAGTAGATAGGAGTACTCAACCTAACTATGGATTGGGCATAGAGGGTTCGCGGCTAAGTGGTGAAGACACATAATACTAAATATGTATTTGATAGAGAGTTTTGGGTCCCACAACCAATAATCTACACCTCCATTAAAAATTGTAATAGTGCACCTCAAGAGAAGGAAGCATACAAACTCATCTTATAGGGGTTGATTCCTGTCTTGGATCCATACACCCTTGAGATTTCAACACGATAAATAAATGATGAATATATAAGAGTCTTCTAATAAATGGTGGATTGAGGAAAGTTGTGTGGTGATCTTATCATTTAAGCATACAAGTGATATTAAACT
>SNQJ01S0167874.1:0-20840 GCA_010110895.2 Picea sitchensis
ACTGCTCATTATTGGATAATAATTCTACATTGATATAACATTTGAAGAAAAAGGATTATAATTATGTTATTACTGATTCACCCCCCCTCTCATTAATCCAACAAAAGTTTCTCAAACAAAATGTGGCATCTACATTAGTTGTGCAACACACTCAAAACTTACCAATGTACGAAATTCCCTCCTTAATGGACCATAGTAGTGAAGCACAACCTTTGGAGAAAGTAAGTAATATAAAAAAAATTCTGCAATCCTGTGTTTAATATATTGAAGGATCCATCATCTGTTAAGTTCTTCCAAAATCTGCTAGAAATATGTAACATAGAGGTAGAAGAGAAATTAGAGCAGAAAACAGTCAATCATCTCAATAAAGAAGAAGGACAAGAAGGAAATTTAGACTAAATGCTAATATTGGGGATGTTGAAACAAAATTTGAACTTTTTATCTTTAAGACTAAAACCTTCCTTTTTCGGGTTTCAGATTTTCATAAAGTATAACCCTCGCTATCATTTCCAAAAGCCCAGTACTGAAGTCTTGACAAGCTTTATTCTTTAAATAATCGAAGGCAAAAAACTGAAACTGTTTTAAAAAAATCTCGATGCACTTTCTGTAAAGTTATTCTTAAAATCACGGTAATTTAAACCCTAAAGGAGTTGATTAATATTTTTTTAAAACCTTTTAGGATTCACGTCTACTCAAACCATGTGTTTTCCTTACATATTGAATCATGAAATCCCAATCCCCGATTTCCCGAAAGAATGAAAGTTAGTTTAATCCTGATTAATTAATTTATTAATACGAAATTTAAGGCTTAACTTAATCTCATCGTGATTTCACAATTTCGGGAATCGGGGTTTATCAATGACATACCTCATGTATCCATGATCCCCAAAAGTATGAAAGAATGGTAGTTAGTTTTTAATCCTGATTAATTAATCTATTAATACGAAAGTTAAGACTTAACTTAATCGTATCGTGATTTCGCAATTTCGGGAATCGGGGTTCAGCGATAACATACCTCTTGTCAACATGATCCCCGAAATCCTGAAATGTGAAGTCTCGACTCATAATCTGTGTTTAGATTGAATTAACTCTGTTTTAGAAGCATGATTAATGGTAATTAAACTTCTTAGGTTTTTTCTCATTTTCATTACAGTTGAATGAAATCTTCTGAATTTTGAATTCAAAAAGCGCCAAAATATGACCATATTAATAAACAGATAACTGATAAATGTTGTGACACTAATGCGCATCTCAGAAATATTCTTTGCATTAAATGTAATTAATTACAGGTCAACTGCGTTAGTGTTTTCGTCATAAAATGAGTTTAAGGCGAATTAAAAGTCTGTGCTCCAAAACCTATGCTTGTTCTGTCTTTCAAAGGTAATTTGCATTCAGCCAAGCTCATACGCTTCTTTTCTGTGACAGGTTTTCCATCTAACATAGAGCTATGGCGCCAAAGAAAGAACCGAAGAAGAGTGAAGATACATAGGAGATGCGTAACCCAGAAGGAGATATCATATCTGACACTACACCACATGCCATCGACTCAATTAAATCCTGGAGAGAAATCTGTGAACTCCTGGATTACGAAATCAAAAATTCTCCTGCTGATTTCGAGAATCACCTTCGAGATATAGCATAATTAGAGCTTCATAAGATCGCAACACTCCCTCGGCTCATGGCATACAACGACATGATCAATTGGGCCTTGGAGAAGGTTGATATCTTGACAAGAAGCATTTTAAACGATCAAGTGGTCGTTGTCAGTTCATTCAGGCCAGAGAATATACAAGTAATGTACAAACTCTCACTAAATCCTAAGTACATTTATAATGTCGAGTTTATAGCTGAATTTCAAAGGAAGGAGTGTACTGAAGAAGACCGAACTTATCCCGATTTGATCAAAGAATGGTGGAGATGTCCATCAAAATTTAGGGCCAACACTCATGGAAATTATGCCACTGTATATTTGAATGAATACATGATTTATGTAGCCATGATGTTGTGAAGACTCTTCGAGAAAAATAATCCCTTCCATTTCCCCATAGAATGGGTGCCCTTTTTAGAAGAAGCATCATAAGGATACACTTTTAATTGGAGCAAGATTTTGTCTGATAACCTAGCCCAAGAGGTTTCAAATTACAGAGTTGCAGGATCTAAAGGTCAGCTAGTGGCCTTTTACATGTCATCATACATCATGGACGTAATTTTCTTTGTAACTCCATTTCCCCTGATGAATTGGAGTTGGAACATAACCTGCCCCGAACCCATTCATGAGTATCACTCTGTGCTATGGAAAGAAAATGCTAAGAATGCGTTTTACGAAATTTGTCTTTTCATAGTAATTCAAATGCATAAAATGTTTTATGGCTGTGAACCCCCTCGTATTTCTGAGACAGTCTTAGAAAACCTCAAAGCAATAGCCAACTGGTTCATCGATGAAAAATTCTCTTACATTAGGGTTTATGGGTGCTCAATCCCCCCTCATGCACTTCCAAAATTTCTCCCAGACAGACTGGTATTGAGGGAGGTAGCACACCAAATAGTACAAGGTAGTATTAGAATAGAGATAAAGTCATCTCAAATGAAGTCCTAGCCAATCTTCCTTGTAAATATTGGGAAATTTTCATTGCAAAACCTAGGCCATTCTAAAGTGGAAGCCGAAGCACTAGAAGAAGTTAAACTAGTAGATATCGAACACAGAAAGCATGGCCCTTATCAATTAGTAAACAAACATTTGATACACTGCAATATGAAAGATTATGAACACAAAAAGTCTATTTATGATGATATATTCAAAGAGGTTAAAGCCTATGAGGAGGTATTGAATAGGGTACAGGACTTATCACCCGACTTACAGACTGGTTTCATGTCCTTCCAAAGTCACAGGCAAAGTTGTTTGCCAAAGATTTTGCAGGGTGAATCCACAACACCCCCTCCAGAGCAGGAAGGGCCTCCCCTAGGTTTTGAATCAGATGCACAAGATAAAGAAAATACAAAGGAAAGTTTGAAGGAGGTTGAAATGCCTTCACCAAGAACAAAATTTCTACAAATCAAGAACTCAGAGTCAGGGAAAGTAAAGGAGTTGGAAACATCCCCATAAATCCATGAGGATTTTCCCAAAAAAGTAGGAGGAACAACATCAACGGATCTTGGAAGTCCTATTACTTCCTTGACCCCATTGTAGTCTACCTATGGAAACCCCCAAGAGGGAGCTCTATATGTTAGTGATATCGAACCTATTTCTGGGGATGAGATTCCTTCCTCTGATTACTTTTTTTAGTAAAAAGAGGAAGTCTATCCTGAAATAGGAAATGCATCCAAGAGGAGACATGATGATAAAAAAACACAAGATCATTGTAGGTGAACAAAAAATTGAAGAGGGAGAATTTGTTACAAAAATAACAGGCACAATGGGAGCCTTAGCATCAGAAAATTTATACTCTGTGGGTAATTTGAGAACTATGTTGCAACAAAAATATCAGATGATAGCTTAGCTACAAAGTCAATTAAAGGAGACTGAAAGAAGTATCAGTCGGGAGATAAACAAGGGTCTAGAATGAGCCAGATTCAATGACATTCAAGAGATTCAAAAAATGAAAGCAAGCGTAGATGAAGCAAACTTGAAGATACAGGGCAGTCAAGCACAGGTCCTACAACAAGAAGAAATGAATATACAATTACAAAATAAGATTAATTCCATTCAAAATTAAGTGGTAGAGCTTGCAATCTTCCAAGACCAGGTGTTGGAAATACATACAAAGATAGAAAAAGAGTAATAGGGAGTGTTATTTAAGCTGGAATTTATTCAGAATTACTTTCAGGAAGTAAGTAAATCCTTGGAGAGTATTCTCCTGAAAGAGAGAGAAGTGAAAGTAGCCAGAACAACTTTTCAAAAAGAAGGCTCTTTCAACAAAATATGAGGTCGGAGAGACTCAAAAGCTATATGTTTCAGAGAAGATTAAAGGTGATATAATACTCAAGGTGTGGGAGGCAAACCTCGCAGAAAACAAGAGAATAACCAGAGAGTTTAAAGATGACTGCCAAGGAATTTTTGACCTTTTAGAGAAAGCTTCATTGAACATTGGAAGAAACATATGTCCAGGGTTGTTAGGAGAAATTAACATTGGTAAGAATCAGTTAAGATTCAAGGAGGATCTGGAAGAAATTCAGGTAGAGATCCCACAAATAAAGGTAATCAATGTCACTCAAATTGACAAATGGATAGTGATGCTGAACTTAAAGTTACAAACTATTAAGTTCATGAGAAAGATAATCGAAGACTGTCTGCCTGAACTATAGAGAAATTTCTTCCTATTTGAGGTGAAAGATATTCCAGAAGCTCCCAGAGTTTTGGTGCAGTTTCTGGGAAAAGGTATTCGATGTCTTAAAACAGAAGAAGGAATTTCATCAACGAAGACATAAAGTATTATTTTGAAAACTTCATCATCAAAATTAATCAAAGAAGATAAATACAAAAATATAAACGGTTCAGTATTTCACATTCATGTAACCGTTAGTCTTCAGAAGTTAGTTAATCACCAATAGAAAAGAAAAGTTTGGTGATCATGTATAAATATAATTTCACAAGACTGAGAAGTGGCTTTTTGTTTTTTTGGAAGCCGATTGTATCAGAAGTTTTCTGATTTACTGTGATATAGATAATGTAGAAGAGATTCTGAATTCTGTCACCTTGAATCTATGTGTTCCTTTACTCTATTTTCAATATCTTTCAACATCTTTCTTTTCATGTCTTTCTAATGAATGATCAATTATAGTTTAACTCAAAATTATATTGTAGTTTGAATTTATTTGATTATCTAATCATTTACATTTTTTCCTCTGTGATTGCTATCAACAATTTCAATACCTGTAGGTCATTTGGATTGTTATATTTTATACTTCATTAGAAATCTCATTTTCTCCTCTTTCTGTTATGATATGATATTCTTTCATGATTAAAGCCTCATATTTTTCAGCAATGTTACTTTTATTATCATTTTACTATTCTCAAATTGTTTCAAGTACAGGAAACGACCTCTATTGTTATTGTGTTATTATTTTGAGTTTCACAACTCCTTTACTATTTCATCCCTCAAAACTGAAGCAACAAATCTTAAAACATTTTATAATTCAATAAAATTTTACTCTCCATGACTGTCCCAAATAATAGACAACCTAATATAGAACTTGGCCTACAGGATCAAACTAGTATTGCTTGAACTTATTTAATACTATCCTGCAAACAACAACTACCCGAGTCGAATTAGATTGCTCATGGGCAGTAATTGAGAGAGAAATCAGCATCCAAGAACAATGGGAAGCTAAACAGAGACAGTTGAGAAACCAACTTTGATTTACCCTTTGCAATTGATTCTTACTCCTTAATTCTCTTTATCTTTTCGGATGCCTTGACAGTATACTTTAGAGCCTTAAAGTATAAACTCAAGAACAACAGGGGACTTAAACATGGGTAATATTATATTGGACTTAGGCTTTGAAGTAAATGAACTACCTAGGAAGACATGGTAGTGTATGGGAGAACCCACACTAGGCTATTCACATGTCCAGTTGAAATTAGAAAATCAACACATTGTGTTACCAATTGGAAGGCTTAAAGGTGTGGCAATAGATTTGGATGGAGTGCACACTATGGAAGATTTTGAAGTAATAGAGATAGTATATGGTACAACACCTTATCCATCCTTGCTTGGATTGGATTGGGAATTTGGTAACCATGCCATAACCAACATGAAGACAAGGAAAATGACTTTTGAATCAGGTGAATATATAGTCATTGCACCATTGGATCCGTTAGAAAGAGAAAGGTTTGTAGAGGCCACTTGTTTGGATTTGGAAGAAATAAACCAGTTGTACAGAACCCCAACATGAGAAAAGGATTATGTCAACCGAACTGCATATGGGGTACTTAGCTGGAGAAGAATTACATCATGTGATTTTGACTCATATACAAGTTTGGAGAATTGGAAACAATAATTACATGAAGTTTCCACAAGAAGGTGCACAAGAATAGACCACACATTAAGATGTCTTAGTACAAAGATAACAAAACCTCCCAGTTTTTATGTGGTAAATGACTTAGAAGAATTTATGGAAAAATATGAAGAGTAAGTGTTAGAAAATCAGAGGCTCCTATCCCTCTATATTTCACTCAAGACCACACCTGTAAGATGGTGGGGTGTGCACAAGAAAACAATTCATGAATGATATCAATGTAAATGATTATTGCACATTAGATTTGGTGCGCAACAGGGGAGAAATAAAATGGAGAGGTATAATGGATAGGGAACACCATTGGAACACTTGGAGAAGCATAGAACACAGTGGAGGATGACACCACCAGAGGAATGACCTCATCACTTTATCCATACATTGGAAGGAAATATAGGGAAGTGGTATATAGACTAGAAGATGCATAGAGGCACTAGATAATGGACAATCTTACAGTAGAATTTTGTAGTAACCTTCTCATTTGAACATGAGAACCCCAACATTGATTCAACACTGAAGCATATATGAGGAGTGATATTTATTGATGAACCAAAGGTTGAAATAATGACAAAATATCAACAACATAATAGACGGAAAGTCAAAGAAATACTTTCATGATAACATGTTGAAGAGGAAGCACTAGATGAAGATGATCATCACAACATTCATATTACATAAATTGAAGGATAAAGAGAGGTTGAAGGTCCATATATGGAGTCAAAATTATTTTCTGCACCAATTAAAGTTAAGAAAGTCAACATTGGGACAACTGACAATCCTAAAATGACAAGTATTGGAGACTATTGGGATGAACAAACAGTAGAAATAATAATAGATTTACTACGCGAATACAGTGACATGTTCCCAACGACCTTTACAGAGATGAAATACATAGTAGGAGAGCTAGGAGAGATGAAAATACCTCTCAAACCTGAAGCAAGACCTGTGAAGCAGAGACCTTACAGACTAAATCCAGTATATAAGCAGAAAGTGAAAGCAGAAATTGACAGAATGTTGGAAGCTGGTATCATAGAACCACTAGAGGAATCTGAATGGATAATCACTATGGTATTCAAAGAAAATAAAAAAGGGGGGATAAAGATTTGTGTATATCTGAGGAAACTTAATGATGCTTTCCTACATGACCCTTGCCCTAGCCCTTTTACAGATAAATTCTTAGAGAATGTGGGAGGCCAGGAAGCATGTTCATTTATAGATGGATTCTCAGGCTACCATGAGATCAAAATAGCTTCATAGGATAGATATAAGACTAATTTTTCTATAGAAAGGGGATCCTATCAATACATAGTCATGCCATTTGGGTTGAAGAATGAACTAGACATATTTTCAAGAGTAGTCATAGCTGGTTTTAAGGAATTCATACATCTATTTCTAGAATTATATCTGGATGAATGGACTGTATATAGTCTGTTAAAGGACCATGTAGAAGTATTAATACTAATGTTGGAAATATTCACACAGTGTCAAATATCATTAAACATCAAGAAATGCATTTTTGTGACACCTTTTGGAATGTTGTTGTGAAATATATGTTTGAAAAATAGGATCACGGAGTAATAAAATAAAACAAGTGTAAAAATAAAACAAATAATATACACAATAAAATAGAGACACATATATACTTGGTTCACCCAGTGTGGGCTACATCCACTAGAGAAATTGCCAAGTCCTTCCATATTATTATCCAAAAGATGAAGGGATACAACCTACAACAAACCCATTGTAACTTCCTCTTCTTTCTCTCATAGTATCCTATCTCATAATACAATATTCACAATAATACATAGCCACAATAAATTTCCCTCATGAAAGAGGGTTTCCTTCTAGGGAAAAAAACCCTACATAACTTCTACCATCAAATCTGCGACCTTATAATGAATGATCAAGATTTACAATGAAATTAGAATATACATTTACAAGACAATTTTGGGGGCTCACTTTCCTCTGGATCCCCCAGTCGGGGGGATGGACCCCATAGAGGGGGTAACCCCCCTCTGCAGTTCCTCGAGTGGAGGAGTCTACATTCTTATAGGGTGTAAAGTCTTCATGGAGTATAAAAATAACTGAAAAAAAATACCTATGAATCAGGAAGATGACCAGGCTCCACAACTAACAATCTCCCACTTGGAGAATAATCTAAACAACTCCACCGTTGTTGTATCTATTGGACTATGATCCTTCTTGGACCTGGAAAATTTCTCATCTTCATTCTTGAAGACCAAATGAAACTGAGCAGGAACTCGGTTTCTCCTTGGTTACTCTTGTTAACATGTCTGTAGGATTATGGCTAGTGTGTATCTTTTCCAACTTTAAATGTCCATCTTCCAAGATGGATCGTATGAAATGGTACTTGAGATGTATATGATTAGTATTCAAATGGAAGGATGAGTTATTTGCAGGATGAATTGCACTATAACTGTAACAATACAACCTGTTATTCTCTTCCTTCTTTCCCAATTCCTCCATAAACCTCTGTAACCAAATCATCTCTTTACTAGCCTCTGTAGCAGCAACATACTCTACCCCTTTTGTTGAAAGTGAAACAACCTTTTGCAGTTTCGAATACAAATTATTGTTGTTCCACCTACAGTAAAAGCATACCCTATGGTGCTCCTCCTACTATCTTTATCACCTTCCATATCTGAATCAACATATCCCTATAGAACAATTTCTGAACCTCCAAAACATAATTCATGAGTAGAAATACCTCTCAAATACCTGAGAATCCACTTTACTTCCTCCCAATGTTATTTACCTGGAGTTTTCATATGCCTTCTCACAACTCCCACTGCATATGAAATAACTGGTCTTGTGCAAACCATCACATACATCAAGCTTCCAACTACTGATAAATAAGGGAACCTGAAAATGTATTCTATCTCCTCTCGTGTCTTGGGACGCATTTACTTAGTTAATTAGAAATGGATATCGAAAGGAGTACTAAATGGGTTTTCATTTTTCATTCTAAACCTCTCCAACACCTTCTCTATGTACTCACCCTAAGACAATGTCAATTTGCGATTTTTCTTGTCTCTTATTATTCTCATACCAACGATTTTCTTTGCAACACCCAAATCTTTCATTGCAAATGAATTAACTAATTTATTCTTGAGAACAATTATATCCTACATATTGGACCTTGAAACAAGCATGCCATCTATATACAATAGCAAGATAATATAGCTTCCATTTTCTATCATTTTAAAATAAACACAGTGATCAAAATGACATCTACTATAACCTTGTTCTGTCATAAACCCGTGAAACTTCAAATACCAGTCTCTTGGAGCTCGCTTTAGGTCATATAAGATATTTTTCAACCTGCATACCAAATTATCCTTTCCTTTGACCTCATACCCCTGTGGTTGTTGCATATAAATCTCCTCCTCCAAATCCCCATGGAGAAAAGTTGTTTTTACATCTAATTGTTCAAGATGCAAATCTTCTACTGCCACAAGACTTAAAATATTCCTAATTAAAGTCATTTTAACATCAGGAGAAAATATTTCATCAAAATATATACCTTCCTTTTATGCAAACCCTTTACAAAAAGTCTATCCTTGTACCGTTTTTTTCCTCCATCTTCTTTCTTCAACTTGTAAACCCATTTATTCTGTAATTCTCTTCTTCCTGCAAGCAACTGAACCAAGTACTAAGTCTGGTTATTTAACAAGGAATCCGTTTCTTCTTTCATTCCTTGCTCCCACTTCTTTTTGGTGTCTACCTGCATTTCCTCTTCATAACATTTTGGTTCACCAGAATCAGTCAACAATAAATAATACAGTGAAGGAGAGTATCATTTAGGGGGTTTACTTAACCTTGTAGATCTTCTAACAACATTTGTAGGAGTTTGAGGTACTTGCTAAATTGCTAATCTTGTTGTTGTACATTTTGATTTTCTAGTACCTTTGGAATTTCTTTTCCAGTGATCTCATCAAGCACTGTGTATTTTGGTTTTTCTTTTTCCTGTTTCTTTCCCTACAACTAATCTGTGTACATGATCTTCTCATTGAATATGACTTCTCTACTCCTAATGATTTTTTTATTTTCATAATCCCATAAGAGATAACCAAAATCGTTAACACTGTGTCCAATAAAGGTACACTTCTTGGATTTTTCCTCAAGCTTTGTTCTATTTTCTTTATCAATATGGACAATTGATTCACAACTAAAAGTCTTCAAAAAATAATAGTTTACCTTTTTAACTATCCATGCCTCCTCTGTAATTCTACCATCTAAAGATTTTGAAGGTCCTTTGTTTATTAAGTAAACAACATTATCTACAACATCTTCCCATAACTATAAGGGGAAAGCAATATGAAATCTCATACTCCTTGCACGCTCCATGATTGTCCTATTCATCCTTTCTGACACACCATTTTCTTGTGGTGTTCTTGGAACTGTCTTCTCTCTACGAATCCCATGGTATGAACAATAATCACCAAACTCCTTGCTGCAATATTCACCTCCATTATCTGATCCAAGACACTTCAACCTTTTTTTTGTCTCATTCTCAACCAAATCTTTCCATTTCTTAAAAGTATCAAAAACATTAGATTTTTGTCGAATGCAATAAACCCAAGTGTTTCTAGTTGCATCATCAATAAAAGTGACATAATAACGAGAGACACCAAGATATGATACCTGAGTTGGTACCCATACATCTATATGCACAAGATCTAACTTTTCACTCTTCTTTCATTTTCCAGCTCTGAGAAATCTAACTCTCTTTTGTTTTCCATAAACACAATGCTCACAGAAATCCAAATCAATTTGTTTAAGATTTGGAAACAAATTTATTTTGTGAAGTATCTGCATCCCCTTCTCATTCATGTGTCCAAGCCTACGATTCCACAATGTTGTATCCACTCCTGTAGAAGATAAAGAGATAGAAGAGTCAGTATTACTAGTACATAAATACAATGTACCTACCTTATCCCTTTTTGCTATTACCAATGATCCTTTGGTGATATTCCACACCTTATCTATAAATATGGATATACAACCTCCACCTGCCAACTGCCCTATTGAAATTAGATTTTTCCTTAGATATGGAACATGTCTTACCTATTTCAACAACCATTGGTTTCCATTGTTTTTCTTTATTTTTACCTTTCCCATTCCAACAATTTTTCATGGTGCATCATCACCCACATGAACCTGTCCAAAATCACTTTGAACATAATCTAGAAAATGTTTCATATGGGGTGTGGCATGAAATGAAGCCCCTGAATCTACTACTCAATACTCAGAAATATTATCTACAAAAAGAATCAAAACATCTTGTAACACATCACCTGTTACATTTGCTTCCTGATTTTTCTCTCGTTGTCCATCTCTTTTTTTCTTTGGAGCTCTGCAGTCTTTCTTTAGATGTCCTTTATTCCCACAATTCCAACAATCTATCTTTCCAAATCTTGATTTGGATCTACCCTTCCTAGAATTCCAATTGTTCCCTGATCTCTTTCCTCTATCCTTTTGTCTTCCCCTATTCTCCATGTTTAACACATTACCTGATGTCTCACATGTGATTTTCCATTGCATTTCCTCACTAAGGATAAAACCAACAACATCATCAAATTTTAAAGTGTTTGAACCAGAGACATAGTTACTTACAACCATGACCAAGCCATTCCATATTTCTGGCAATGAGCACACGATTAGAATATCCCTGACCTCATCATCAAAGTCCACTTTTACAGAACTTAGTTGATTAGTAACCGTATTAAATTCATTTAAATGATCTGAAACAAACCCACCTTCTGACATATTCATATTAAATAATCTCTTCATTATAAATACCTTCTTGGAAGATGGGGTTTTTTCATACAGTTTTGCCAATGCATCCATCAAATCCTTCTTTGTCTTTTCTTTCGAAATATTGAAAGCCACTGACGCTACGAGACTCAACCATATTTTTCCTAGTGCCTTTATGTCAAGAACCTCCCATTATTCATCCTTCATGGATGTTGGCTTCTTTTCTATTCCACCCAATGGTAGGAATAGATCCTTTTGATATAAATAATCTTCCATTTGCATCTTCCATAACTGGTATTTTTTGCCGTTAAATTTCTCGACCTTAAACTTTCCATCTTCCACCGTTTCTCCCACTCGAACCATGAACCCTCTTTTCCTAGGAGTTATCACATTGATATCAGTTTTTTGAAAACAATATTTCATAGCAATAAAATAAAATAAAATGTGGGAATAAAACACAAAAGATACACACTACAATAGAGACACGGATATACGTGGTTCACCCAGTGTGGACTATGTCCACCAGAGAAATTGTGATGTCCTTCCTTTATTACTATCCAACAAATGAAGGGATACAACCTACAACAAATTCGTTGTAGCTTCCTCTTCTTTCTCTCACAGTCTCCTATCTTAGAATACAATATTCCAAATGATACATAGCCACAATACATTTCCATCATAAAAGAGGGTTTTCTTCTAGGGAAAAAAACCCTAACATAAATTCTATTGTCATATTTTTGACCTTATAATGAACATTCGAGATTTATAATGAAATTACAATATACATTTACAAGGAAATTTTTCCTTTGGTGGCTCGCTTTCCCCTGGACTCCGCAGAGGGGGTAAACCCCCTCTGCACTCCCCTGCGTGGAGGAGTGTACATTCTTCCGGGGTGTAAAGTCTTCATGGAGTATAAACACATCTGAAAACAAAGACCTCTGAATCAGGAAGATAATTAGGCTCCACAACCAACAATATAGTGTGTCAACAAGGTTTACTAGTGGATCTTGCTAAGATTGCAGTTATTGTAAATTTACCACCACCAAAGTTAGTGTGCTAGTTAAGAGAAACAATGGGACATACAAGATATTACATGAAGTTTCTAAAGGGTCATGCATAGATTACTACATCTATGGAAAAAATGTTAAAGAAGGACACTAGATTTCAATGGAATGAGGCCTGCCAACAAGGATTGGACACCTTAAAAGAAAACATGATTACAACACCTATCCTAGTATTCCCGAATTTGGAAAAAACATTTCATGTGCATGTAGATGCATCATCCATAGAAATTTGATAAATTATGGTGCAACCTGAAGAAGGCGACTTAGACCATCCTATAGCCTTTACAAGTAGAAAGTTGTCAGAATCTGAGAAAAACTACAACACCACAGAAAGAGAAGGCCTAGCCATGGTCTATGCACTTCAGAAGTTCATGCACTAATTAATGCGTAAACACTTTAAAATGTTCATAGACCATTCTTCCCTCAAATATCTAGTCAACAAGCTAGTGTTGGGGGGGAGGATCTATAGATGGATACTGTTATTCCAAGAATTTGATTTTGAAGTAATAGTCAAACCAAGGAATTTGAATGTAGGACCTAATCACCTGTCAAGGGTAACTAATGGAGAGGAGCCTACTAACTTGGAAGACAACTTCCTTGATGCAAATTTATTTTTAGTACATGTAGCTGATGAATAATTCACTGATATTATTGAATACTTAAGTACGGGGATTGTGCCACATGAGTTTAGCATTGCGCAGAAGAAAAATATGGTATTCAAAGCTACAGACTATCAACTTATTACATGAAATTTATATAATATGGGCACATATAACATTTTGAGAAGGTGTGTATTAGAACATGAAAGGCCCATAATTTTGGGAGAGTCTCATGAAAGAATAGCTGGAGGACACTATGTAGGAAAAGCTACCCCACATAAGATATTGTGCACATGATTATGGTGGCCAAAAGTCCATAAAGATGCCAAGGAATATTTCGATAATTGTGATGTCTGCATAGGGTTGGAAAACCAAACAGAAGGGATGATATGCCTCTAAGACCACACGTGACTCTGTAGGTATTTGAAAAATGGGAAATAGAATTTGTTGAACCAATCAATCCACCAACAAAAAGTTCAGGAGCTAGATATATCATCAATACGAATGAATAATTAACAATATGGGAAAGAAACACCAGTCAAAGACTGTAGTGCAAATACATCAATACATTTCTTGTTTGAGCAAGTGATCGCCAGATTTGGATGTCCAAGGATTTTGATGAGTGAGAAAGGCACTCATTTTATCAACAATACCATCAGGGCTATGACTGAGGATTTTGAAAACAACAATGAATGAAGAGTATCATTCTTTAATGGAAAATGATACTTGGGATGTTGTACCTCTTCCAAAAGGAAGAAAATGTTTTAGATGTAAATGGGTCAACATAACTAAGTATGCATCAAATGGAATTGTTGAAAGACACAAGGCTTGGTTAGTTGCAAAGGATTTTCTAAAGTTGAAGGAATTGACTACAATGAAACCTTTTCCCTTGTAACCAAAGTGAATTCCATATTCCTTGTTCCTTCCCTTGATACCTCATATAAATGGGAGGTCCATCAGATGGATTTTTAATCCACCTTCTTGCATGGGGATTTGCAAGAATAAATCTACATGGAACAACCTCCTGGTTATGTCCATAATGACTCTAGCCTTTTTTGTCACCTTAAGAAATATCTTTATGGTATTAAGCAAGCTCCTCAAGATTGGTAGGAAAAAATGGACAACTTTCTTATTGACACCAGATTTTCTAGATGCCATTATGATCCTAATGTCTATACCAAGAAAGTAGGAAAAAATATAATAATCCTTGTCATTTATGTTGATGACCTTATCCTTACTGGTAGGGACACAAAACTTTTAAACCATGTGAAAAGCATCCTTAAGAAGAAATTTGAATGACATACTTAGGATTTTTTCACTATTTCCTTGGCCTCCAAGTTTTGAAAACCAATGAAGGAATTTTTATTTCCCATTCTAAGTATGCTTGTGACCTTCTTCGTCGCTTTCACATGGAAAATTGTAATCCAACCCCTTCTTCTTTCTAGTATATAATCAAGCTTTCTACCACCTGTACTTCTCCCGAAGTTGATGCCACATTGTACTGTCAGTTAGTTGGTAGCCTCTTATACTTGACTCATACCCATCCTGATCTTTCCTTTGTTGTTGGTCTTGTTTCCCGGTATATGCAAACACCCCATGAAAGCCATTGGAAAGAAACTAAAAGGATACTTATGTTTTCATCCTTGGTTTAGGACCTATCACTTGTTCTCGTAATAAAAAATAGGCTATTGCACTTTCTTTAGAAAAAGAAGAGTACCGAGAAGAGGTAATGCAAGTCAGGAAACCTTATGGCTTCGACAGATCCTTTAAGAGTTTGGATTCCAATAACAACATATGACCAACCTTTGGTGTGAAAATTAGAGTGACATCAAGCTTTCCAAAGACCTAGTTCAACATCAATGCAACAAACACATTGAGCTACACATGCACTTCATCAGAAAGCTTAGTCATGATCAAGTTATTGAAGTGCTATTTTTCCCTATAGAATATCAAGTTGCAGACATTTTCACAAAGTCTCTTACATAAGTGAATTTTTCCAAAATTCGATCTATGCTAGGAGTTCAGGATGTTGTCAATAAGGGGAGATAGTCTCTAATTCCTNAGATTGGTAGGAAAAAATGGACAACTTTCTTATTGACACCAGATTTTCTAGATGCCATTATGATCCTAATGTCTATACCAAGAAAGTAGGAAAAAATATAATAATCCTTGTCATTTATGTTGATGACCTTATCCTTACTGGTAGGGACACAAAACTTTTAAACCATGTGAAAAGCATCCTTAAGAAGAAATTTGAATGACATACTTAGGATTTTTTCACTATTTCCTTGGCCTCCAAGTTTTGAAAACCAATGAAGGAATTTTTATTTCCCATTCTAAGTATGCTTGTGACCTTCTTCGTCGCTTTCACATGGAAAATTGTAATCCAACCCCTTCTTCTTTCTAGTATATAATCAAGCTTTCTACCACCTGTACTTCTCCCGAAGTTGATGCCACATTGTACTGTCAGTTAGTTGGTAGCCTCTTATACTTGACTCATACCCATCCTGATCTTTCCTTTGTTGTTGGTCTTGTTTCCCGGTATATGCAAACACCCCATGAAAGCCATTGGAAAGAAACTAAAAGGATACTTATGTTTTCATCCTTGGTTTAGGACCTATCACTTGTTCTCGTAATAAAAAATAGGCTATTGCACTTTCTTTAGAAAAAGAAGAGTACCGAGAAGAGGTAATGCAAGTCAGGAAACCTTATGGCTTCGACAGATCCTTTAAGAGTTTGGATTCCAATAACAACATATGACCAACCTTTGGTGTGAAAATTAGAGTGACATCAAGCTTTCCAAAGACCTAGTTCAACATCAATGCAACAAACACATTGAGCTACACATGCACTTCATCAGAAAGCTTAGTCATGATCAAGTTATTGAAGTGCTATTTTTCCCTATAGAATATCAAGTTGCAGACATTTTCACAAAGTCTCTTACATAAGTGAATTTTTCCAAAATTCGATCTATGCTAGGAGTTCAGGATGTTGTCAATAAGGGGAGATAGTCTCTAATTCCTTCTTCCTTCTCGTATTTTGTCACTATTGTAAATCCGTCAATCCTATCCCAATTTTTTCTTAAGGGGAGATGTTAGGATATTTAGAAACTTAGGAGTTAGTTAAGATCTACTTGGTCTAATGTGTAATTAGGTAAAAGTGTGTTTCTTAGTGTGTTTCTTTAGTATGCATTAGTATGCATTTGTAGTTAGGAAATGTGATGGTCACGATATGTTCTTGACATAGAGTGATCCGACGGTTCATATTATTCTCGATCTTAATGTCCATTAATCCGTGGCTTAACACCCGATTGGTTTTTTATCTCTATTTAAAGAGAATGGAGGGTCATTTTCCGATGATCATTTGTGATAAAATCTCTGGTAAAATCTCTCTATAATCTTTTTCTTTTGCATTAATAATCTACTCCAAGTGGTTGCATTGGCTAGAGATATGGATGTTTCCCGAAAATATTTTTACCACGTCAAAACATTGGTGTGTTGATATTTGATATAGTTATGTGAGTGGTTACTGAAGGTGTGTGTACTCTTTTGGAATACCTGTGTTGTCAAACAAATACTCATTGCTCTTAAATCCTCGATGATTATGAAAAACATGGTATTGAACAAGTTCATGAAATGGTGTTGTAGCGGTGACTTGTGAAACTCCTCCTGATGATCCTACTGGTGGAAGATTCATCATGTGAGTAGGGGGTCCTACACCCCTCAATATTGGACACTCATTTGTTGTATGACCTTCAATATAACACCTAGTACACCATAACTACGATCGACCTGCTCTGGGAAGGGTCAAATCTTGGATCTTGTCAGTTAATGCAGAGATCTGACCCTGCATTTGTGTAACATTAATATTATCAGGTAGTCTCATCACCTACAAGACTCCACGATATCCTCCCATAGCCCCAATTTTCATGGCTTGTTCCAATGCTTCTACCAGAATAGTTGTCCTTTGTTGATTCAACGAGATTCAGGTTAAAGGTAACAAACCATGAATAAAACATTCGCTCTGATGATCCTCATGGATAGGGTTTGCTGATTTCCCTATTGTATCCTTAAATATTTTTTTATATTCCAAATTAGAGAGAGAATGTTTCTCTGAACGAGGTAACCAAAATTCTGCTATAAACCACTACTTCACCTAAATTAAAGAGAAAGGTTTTCCTAGATCATTCCTTGGCTCAACATATTTCATGTACCACTTTAGAGATTGACCCATCAAGGTTGTATGGAACTCAACCAATTTGTTTTCTTCTAGAGTTCTCTGAGACCTCCAGATGGATTCACAAAGAAACCAATGTTGCTCAATGTCCTCATCCCCTTTACCCAAAAACTACAGGTATCAGGTAAAAGACCCTGCGTGTTGATGCACCATCGATGGAATTTTAGATCCTAATAATATGAACCCCGAGGATCCTGGGTGTGATATAACTGAAACACTCACCAAAGTTCCACTAATACTACTACTTGAAATTTTTGGACTCGAAGGATTATAAATGATAGAATTGATAGAAATATTTGTTGTAGAAATTATCAGGTTTGTAAATAGTGTTGGGGGAATGGGTTATTCAGGGATGGTTCCTTTTCCTTCAAAGAAAAATTATTTGATCTAGAGGGTCTCGTTCATTTGACATGTTGCATTTGTATCTTGATGCAATCTGACATCCTTTGGTGTTGCAGGTTTTGATCCTCCCGCAAATACTTTAGGGGTTACGACCGATTACTCTCCTTTAGTGGTGCGATATGTATTTACTTCTTCATATCTCTCTCTTAAGGTTCCCTCCTATTTTCCTCCTTCAAAACCTTCATCTCTCTAACCAAATCTCTCTTTCAACTAGCAGTTGGCTAGCCTTCCACATATTTTTAACTCCCACAAATTTTCTAACTCTTTCCTATGACTAATCTCAAAGATGATATCCTTTTGCAATTGATCATACATCTTCATCACTTTTGTCATCTGTTTCTACCAAATTTTCTTAAGAATATCATCTCTCTTCCGAGCTCGTTCGTCCATTGAGGTTTTCTTTTGAAAGACGCCCATATTTCCCAGAAAATATTCCTTGAGATAACCCATGAAACCTCTCCTAAATCACCCCCCCAAAGTGCAGGGATTTACGTTGCCATGATAACTAAAGGAATAAGAAAAATTCCTTCTACTACTAAAAAACTATTGATCCACAAGGGGATTTCCAACAATCTTCCTTGAGCTCCTTTCAATATTGCTTCATCCTTGGAAAATGATTGGTGGTTATGTGAAAAAAAATCCATAATATAATTTTTTAAAGTAGTCTATACCCAAAAATACACAACAAGAGAGATATAATCATATAATCGATGATGAGCTTGTTGGATTACTTAGAGGGGGGGTGAATCAATAATAGCATAATTTTAATCCTTTTTTATCCAAATAATCCAAGTGTTATATCAATGTAGAATTATTATCCAATAATGAGAAATAAGAAATGAACAATCACACACATACACAGTACACCAGTGTTTTACGTGGAAAGCCAAATCGGGAGAAAACCATAGAATGATTTATCTTATATGTATTGAAGAATTATATTCATTGGAAGCACCAACTTCCTTTGTTTTCCAACTGCAACTGGAAGGAGGCTCCAACCCCCTAGTTTCTTAGGCTACAACCTGAGGGAAGCTCCAACCCCCTAGTTTCTCAGGTTACAACCTAAAGGAAACTCTAACTCCCTAATTCTCTGGCTACAACTAGAAGGAGGCTACAATCCCCTATGTTCTCCGGCTACAACCGGAAGGTGGCTACAACCACCTTTCCTTTCCCTGTCCAACCACCTTGAAGTAGAAGTAGAATGATGGAACCACTGTCACACTATCACTATGAGATACACTGTTGTAAACTTGTACCAATAAACCTGAGCCATGCAACAACCATGCATCAACCTGTACCATAAACAAGTGCATCAACCATGCACCAACCTGTACCAAAAAACCTGTAATCAACCTATACCATAAATAAGTGCATCCAACCATGTACTAAGTATGTACCAATCATGTGTCAACTACTCATCAATTATGACTCGTCAATATGTTCCAACATCATCAACTATATACCTCAACCATGTACCCAATTTGTACCTCAACCAAAATACCTCATCAGTTTCATCATAAAAATATGATTTGTAACTCTATAATATACTTGGTGTATATGATCACATACCTGAAAACCTTCCTTAACTTTAAACAACAAGAGACTAACATTTTCATCAAACTTTGCTTTAGTCTCCCATGACTAGTTTTGGATTAGTCAACAACCCTAACTTGAAATAATCATAACTTTGTACCTGTAATGAATAAATATCTAAAACTGATACACAATTTTATTTAGTGTGTTTTATTCAATTCCTACAGGTGTCACTACTTGAAACCTCTCATAAAATGATTTATAGAAAAAATGGCACACCTTGCTGAATTCTGGCTTATTCTAGATAGAGACCTTGTAGAGCGTGCCCCGCACAAAATATTTTTTGAATCAATATGAAACTGTTACACAGCTTACTAAAGACTGCAATATAACCAACACATCTTGTTTAACTGAATTTCAATCTTTTATTAAGAAGTTATGACATTTTTACCCGAAACACTTGTTTTTGACTAGATTCAGGACTAGCCACAAACCCTATTTTCCACGGAGTGTAACTCAAAAACTACAACGAACCACAAGATAATATTTTTACCACAGATACTTAGATATGTTTCCTCCATGGAATAGAAATTTCATGGTCTGAATCATTCTATAAAATAAGTTATTGCGAAAATGGTGAGATGACCTACAAAAAAACATACCTTAGAAAGCATCATCAAAATAATTTATCCCTCCTTGAATTTCGGCCTTTGTTTCTTCACTTTCCTCGGAAATTCAGCTTAGATATCATTTGGTTATCTCATACACCTATAGGATTTAAATATTCTCAAGTGTGATTAAAATTATAGAGCCTTGCCTCTTATTTATACTGTTAAGAACATGAATAGATCTACCAATATAATAACCACAAATATTGAATACACAATAGATCCACTAAGCAAGATATAAGAAACCACACTTTATTATATCAAAACCCTTGAGGTAGGGCAACACCATACAATGGATTCTATTATAGAAGGGATCCTCTCCTATTCACTTTCCTTTTCGAGGGGGCATCCTTCTATCGAGCTACCATTCAAAATACAATATTTCTCTTCATGTCTCATTACATTGCTTGAACCCCTTTATATAGTGTTACCATCACCTAAGAACATTCTAGAGGAGGAATCTTCTAGAAGTAAAACCTTCTAAGAAGTCCTCTTACATTTATTATATCTAATTACCCATTTATTATATCTAACTACCATAGTGGGCC
>SNQJ01S0167875.1:0-20840 GCA_010110895.2 Picea sitchensis
ACAAGTATATTCGGTCCTGCACTGCTTACGCTATTGCCAAACTGTCCATCAAGAAACAAGGACTGTACACTCCTCTTCCTAATCCTGACAGGCCCTAGGAATCCATATCAATGGACTACATGTTGGGCCTCCCTTCCAATAGGCAGGGAAATGAATATGTTTTTGTGGTTATTGATCGCTTTTCCAAGATGATGATTTTGGTTGCTTGCAAGAAGAGCACCACGATGGAGGAAATTGCCAAGATTTTATTTGAACGAGTGTGGGTACAATTTGGTATCCCAAAAACCATTATCTCAAATTGGGACAGTCGTTTCCTCATCACATTCTAGTGGAGCCTTTGGTCACTGTTGGACACCAAGCTCACCGAGTCCATTGCCTTCCACCCCCAAACAGATGGCCAAACCGAGGTCATCAACCAGATGTTCATGCACATCCTACGTATGTATAATTCCAAGAACCCTTGCACCTGGGATGAGAGTCTTCCCTATGTTCAACATAACTACAATAGATCCATACATAGCTCAACCAACCATAACAACCCTTTTCGAGGTGGGGTTGGGATTTCAACTCGTGGGTCCATGGATGTTGCACTACCCTTGCGATACACCAGGAAGACTCATCGCATGCTCAAACTATAATTGGAAAATCCACCCAGCTCGTGGTGGATCAACACATCTCCAACAAGTTCAGGATATTTTAGAAGTCCAATGCCAAGAACAAACAATGCCATGATCAACACAGGTGCCACACGGTTTGAGTGGATACAAAGTTTGGTTACACTTGTATAAAGAACACTCATAGGGTTCATCATGAATTAGATCCCACTTTGTTACGGGCCTTACACCATTACCAAGACCGTGGGTGACAATGATTTTGAGCTCAACCAACCCCTTCCTTGGCTTGCACCCTTTGGGAGATGATGTAGATTTTCCTTGTGAAATTGATATGGTCCCATTTAATGAATCATTTCAACAATAAGATTAAACAACCCATGTCCTCTAAATGCTTGCATTGGATTGATCTCAATGTCATACTCATAAAAAAATTTCTAGCCAATTTCCCCATTTACCTTCTCTTAACTATTGACTGAGAAGCATTTTTACTGGAGAATGAACATATTCTATGACATGAGAAGATAATATGTAAGTTATGAAATGAGCTATTTCCTTTACTAAGGAAAGTTCTTGTTTTTCTATATATGAATACTTCAATTCATGATCATGCAAGGTTTTACTATTGAAGCTTATCGAGAGTTTTTCTCCTTTAATATTTTTCCATGTGAGAATAGAAGCAATAACTTCTTCAGAAGAAAAAGAATATATAATAAACTATTTTTTAAAATATGGGCTTATCAATACTGGGGCAGTTGTAATTGAATGTTTTATATTATTGAAAACTCGTTGAATATATATTGATTCCATTCAAATCTTTGGTCCTTTTTGAGAAATTTGTTTTTGGTTTGACAATTGTTGCATAATATGGAAGAACTCTTCTCACAAAATTTAGTTTTCCAAAGAATGGTTGAACTCCCTTTTTGATGTTGGTGGATTTAATTCATTATTATCCTTTTCTCTTTCAGGATCAATATAAATTATTTCCTTGTTGACTATGTGTCCTAATAATTTTCCTTGGTGTGAATAAACAGATACTTGGGATTCAAAGAAATTCCAAATAATATGCATTTTTCAAATACTTCTCTTAAATTGCCAATATGATTTTCTCTTATTTTGGAGTAGATAATGAGATCCTCTTGTAATTCCTCTTGAATGTAATTATCCTCTTGATAAATATTTTGGTCTTCAAAAACATCTTCTAATATTACAACATTTGGATTTGACAGTCTTGGCACCCTTTGTCTGAGTTCATCAGTGGTATCATCACTTATAATCTTTCGTTCTTGAATTGGATTTCTCCTTTGTTCTTGAACAAGCATTCTTGGATTAGGAGGAAAATGATCATTTCTCCTTAATCTCATCAGTTCATTTTGCATTTGTCTGATGGTTCTATTCATCTCTGTTATTTCCTTTCTTTGTTTAGTCTCTTGTGTCATTGATAGATCATTTGTTACATTAGGAATTACTCCTTTGAGTATCCCTCTACCAATTCATCGATCTCCAGTGTTTCTTGTTCTTTGATCTTCAATTTGTTTTCAAGATGACGCTCCTTGATCCGAGATGATTAATGCATGCATTTCTCTTTGAACTCTACCAAGAGTGATATTTGGATTTGCATTAGTATCAAGCATAATAATCTCTTCCATTTAATTGTTTTATTCATTTTATCCATTTAAATCCTCTCAATTTGTAATGAAGCTCTAATGGAAAATTTCTTGTATTTTATTAAGCGTTCTTAAATTTCTTGTATTATATTTTATTGTATTTTATTAAGCATTATTAAAATCGAAAATTAAAATATGGGGATCCTTTCACCCTTTTAAAGCGGATTTGGGTGAATTACGTAAGTAAGGGTATGATATGCAAGATGAGATATAAAATATGCGAGCGAGAAATAAAATGCTAGAAATGGCAGAATAACGGTAAAATATCTAAGCATAATCTCCGCAATAACACATAAAATGATATAAGAACAATAATAGAAATGACACTTTGATTTAGAAAACAATGTTCACGGGCCTCTTGAGGGGCAACCTCTAATTGAGCAATGCTGTTACAATCTCCAAGCTAGGTTTTCATACCCTGACCATATTGCCACTAAATATGTCTATCAGAGAAGCATCTAGAGGAAGATCCTTCATAAGCGGCTTCTATGGAGTCTTCTTACATCCATATATTATATTTTATTGAAAGGCCTTATTAATATTTGACCTTTATTACATCGAATATATTATTCTACCTATGTGCGGAGTTAGGATAACATAATGCATATAAAAAGTAACCTTGTCCTCAAGGCTTGAGATGAGAAGTATTCTTTGAATGGTATTTGGTTCCCAAGTGGCATGTTGGCATTACATTATCTCCGGACTAGCTTCATGATGGTTCGTTGATCACCGGTGACCTCCGCGTTGGTCAAAAATGCTTACGGATGTATGAAATGGATCCTTCAAACTAACTTGGGAAGGTTGGTTTGAATTTGGCACGAGTTCCAATCACCTTCTTTAAGCATGAAACATGGAAAATTGGATGGAGCTTCATTGAGTAGAGCTAACTGATATTTGACTTGTCCCACACATTTGAGAGCTGTATAAGGACCATAAAATTTGAAAGAAATTTTCTGACAATGTTCAAATTTGAATGAAGTCTCCTTGTAAGGTTGTAGACGAAGAAACAAATGATCCCCTTATGAAAATTGACATACTTCAGAGCGACCTTGATCTACTTGTTGCTTCATAATACTGCAATTTTGTGCCATGACAGGTTCTCTTAAGGAGTGAAGAATATCCTCTGTTGTAAGTTTTTTGGTCAACTGCCTGGACCTTTGTGGTACCTGGTAAGTATGAGAGAGGTGAAGGTGGATTTTGTCCATATCTTGCTTCAAAAGGAGTCATGGTAAAGCGTATGGTAGGGAGTGTTGTACCACTTATTCAACTAAGAATTTAGCCATTAGACAACGATGTTTTTGGAAGAAAAATACCTCGAGATATGTTTCAAGTACTTGTTGATAATTCGTTTTGACCATCGGTCTAGGGATGATAAGTTGTGCTAAGATGCAATTAGGTGCCACTGGAGCTTAAATAGTTCTTGCCAAAAGTGATGCTTATGAAAGTTGGGTCATGATCAGAAACAATAGAGTCGCGGTATCATGAATCTTGAAGACACGGTCCATGAAAAGTTGAGCCACTATGGATGCGATTAATGGGTGTTGAAGGTGCTGATGAGAATACTTGGAAGGTGATCCACAACCACCATTATGGTGATTTATTTCACGATTTGGGTAAGCCAATAAAGTCCATGAGATATCCTTCCAAATATTCCGTGGAATCGGAAGTGGTTGTAGACGTGGAATGTTTATTGTTTCTCCCTTGTCGCGTTGACACACCTCACATTCGATGACAAAATTACTAATGTCCTATTTCATACCCTCCAAACGTTTGAATCGTCATATGTTTGGTGAACCTAGAAGTGCCCTCCTATGGATTAGCATGGAAACTCGAGAAAGTACAGTTGATGATCATGCGATCCGAGGATCGTTCGATTCGCCCTTCTTCTCTTGGGCGAGCAATGCTGGATTCCCCAAGCGAGAATCTTAGCTAAAAACATGACCAGTCCTGGTCTTCTCTTCCCTTTGTCCATGACCTCTACACTTGTACGTGGTTATCCCGACTCACTATATGGGGTTTCGAGGTTCACGATTGTCGAGAGTCACGGTCCTCTCGATTCTAATCACCGATGAGTTCTCGGCTCCTATGCACCCTCCGGCCTAAGCTTCCACCATATGACCGCCTCCTATCCAGTGGCCTTACCTCCTTTGGGGCTACTCCTATGGGAGTTGGCATTTTCATGCCAAAATGCAGCAATCCCGCGAGACATGATATGCCGATCCACGGTGTGATTCTTCACGCTTCAATATCTCAGAAACAATCCCACTCCTTATGGCCAACTCTGGTGTCCACAACCTTATCCCGTCGGGGTTTTGGGGGTTATGATGCCTAAATGCATACAGCCACGGGATTTTCGATCGTCCAAATACCGACGCTCCATTCATTATTATTGACAGCTGGCCTCCACTATGGCTCGATCCTCCTCTGTTGTGATGACAACTAGCTCCCGCTACGATGCCTTTCATCAGTTCCACTATGCTGACAGTTGTCCCCCAGCGGTCGGGGTTTAGCGGATTGGGTTTAAAGAGTAAATGAACATCCGTCCGGTTTCGATTTCCCGATAATGTTGGTCCTCGGCGGCTCGGCCTTTGACCTGCCACGTCTCCAAGCTCCTAGGTGGTCCCTGCGGCTCCTTCGAATAATGGTGTAATGCCGATAGATGGCTCTATGGGATTTTCCCCGGTGGCACTCGATGCGTACGCGATCGCTTCAAATGGGTGGTCCGATTATCATGGATTTTGAGACTTTCAATATCCTGGTTCTCGTGACCTTGAGAACTCTGATCTCCTGATGGATGATATCCTGATGATAACTCCTCGTGTCGGAACTTCTCTTCTTGCTCACGAGGCTTATCTCCCTCGCGTACGTAGATGCGATGGTTTCGGCAATACGCACCAAATCTAGCTTGACTTCGGACTTTGTATTCCTTTTACTGGCTTCTCGGGTAACCTCCGTTGCACCTTCTCCTGATCAGCGGTGAGTTTTCTATATGAGATCTGAAGGTTGTCGGTCTCCTCATACGTGCCCTTCCTCTAGGCTCCACGGATGTGAATCTTCGCGGTCGGATGCGTTTCTCTCTGTAGATCGGCGATGGTTGCTTCTCCTCGAATCTCACGATAACTTCGTCTTGGAAGAATTCCAAGATTCCAAAATCCTCGACCTTTGCTTCATTTCTCCCTGCAAGCCCCTCAACTTCGAGCCTCACCCCGCGTATGAAACGTTGTCCTTCCTGAGCTTCTCAACCACTCAGACCCCTAAGTGATTTTGTCTTTCTTCTCCTCCAGGTGGAGAATGAAATGGATGCCATTCTGGCTATCCTTCTTCTCAAGGACTTCTTGCTGAATATGCGGGTGTTGGCAAACCCGGTGAATCTTCGTGGATCTTCAGCCTTCAAACTACATGACTCAAAGTCCTCTTCTCAAATAGCGTCGCAATATCTCTATGCCCTCTAGCGGAGTGTCTTCCTTCCACCGAGCGTTCAGCAATTACGTTTTTCCGCAGTACCTTATGCGCTTTCGCTTTCGATGCCCACCCTAGCGAGCTCTCACAAAATCCTGGTGATTACGGTGCTTCTCCTGAACTCTGAAATGGAGTTCCTTCCTCTATCCTCCTTGGCTCAATGCCCGTGAGCTTCTCCGCCGAATCACGATGATTCTTCTTTCTCCTTCAACTCGAAGAGTTCTTCCTCCATCACCTGATGCTTACGCTCAATGCCACTGAGAGCTCCACGAACTTTTAACAGTTCTATCTGCTGATGTTTCAGCTACCGCGATACTTGCCTCGAGGTGTTGTTAACCTCAAAATTATTCCTCACGAGTTGATGATTTCAGTCCATTGCCTCAACCGTCTTTGTCGACTCAGCGAGTTGAGGAAGTGCACCCTCGTAACGACTCTCCAGAACCGCATCGATACATCACACCCTCACGGTGTGAAGCCTCAAGAATTTCAGCACAGTAAAACACTCTTAGGGGAATGCATCAACATAGTAATCCATTCAAAGCGTACATAGAGAACGCACGGACATCCATTCAACTAGCGAAATGGAAAACTCTTTTGTATTAACAATGGAAAATGTTTGTATTTTACAAAGGTGTTCTCGAGCTCTCTTCGGCTCTTCAATTCTACCATTCTACCCTAGAGCTACTTAAAATGAGATCTGAAAGTCTCTTTTTACCTGAGGTTCTCTTAGCTCTTCCCTCCAGGATTTATCTACCCTAATAAATTACATTTAAATGGCTGTCTAGTCCAGCATTATGATCTATATCTCAGTCGATCTAGAATTAAAGTCGATCCTCTCTAATGCCTTCACAAAGGCATGGCTTCCATGTCGCGCGGCCTAAACATTTAATTTTTAATTTCAAATTTCAATGAAGCTCTCTTAAAATCTTGGCGATTTAGATTAAATTGGACGTGGTTGGCTGGTAATTTTGAATGACGTGGAGATATCTGCATCATACTCCTCAACTTCTAAAATCATGACTCCTTCTCGTAAACTGCCTCAGGGGTTGGAAATCACTGGATCCCAAATAATTCATCAGACTTTCCATCTGCTCCGTGCAACAGCTGGCTGCCGCTGCTACTACGCCATATTACGCTTTCGACCTCTCCATGATGGAAGTGTCTGTTGACTCCAACATCAGCTCCATGATATCCTTGATCACTGCATCCATCTGATCCAATGGATGGGTCGCATTATTCGCGGTATCCTCAGCTGCAAATTTTTTTGTCCATTGGGCAAATCATCATGATCTCCATGCTTCATGGCTACTTCATCTTTATCTTCATGCGTGGCTCGGTTGCCACTCTGTACGCGAACCGATCTGCAGTCTCAACTAGTGACTTGTTGTTCCATCACCTTCACGGCAGTTCAAATTCTGTAATTCTCTTATTGGCCTGGATTGTTCAATGATCCTCCTAGCATCTCTCTTTCGATCTCCTATGGAGTGATAACTTTACCTGCTCTCTCCTCAGTTTCTTTTGCTGCTAGATCCAATGCTACAACACTCTCATCTACATTTGTTTTGGAACTATTGAGTATTCTCGAGCGCTCATTCTCTTCTTTTCGTTTATTAGCGGGTAGTCTCAAATTTCTGCTCCAATTTCCTTTTGATAGTCATAGCTGACTGTTCCCCTACTGTTTCTGTATCATCTACAACACAATTTTTACGCCCCTCTTAGGCACATGTTAGGAATATCCCAATTCCCCCAACCATTAAAAGATCATCTTGATCTTTCACCTCATCAGCTGCACTTGCGATCCGGTTGTCTGAGCTCACTGCTCTGCTCCGACTCCCACAGGCGATTCCAACTCGCCGAGTTTATGAGACCCACATATAGTCTCATACATCATCCCGCCCACTGGCTGGCAATATGGGATGCTTCGCTGCCCTCTAACGGAGCCGAAGGATCGCAGCGATCTCTTTTCATTACCCTCACGGCAGGGTAAAATTCCTCATTGTCTTCACGGCGATTCGTGAGATATCAATGACCTCATCTCATTTCCCTCTTAGCAACATGAAATTCTTCTCTCTGGCCTCTTGGCAGTTCTTGAGATCCTCGGATGACCCCAATTCAAATTCTTCATCGTTGAGACCTCTCCCAGTCTAAATCCTGATTGACAAATCATCTTCTCTTCATTGTATGAGGGTTTTGACATACCTCAACCATCTCTTCAACATTTTGCGATGTCTCATGACCATCAACTGTTTGACTGGCCAACTTGCCTTCGACTTCCCCATGGGCCATTCATAAACCCATCTATGCTTGGCTTTATTATCCTTCCTCATCCGCAGTTTTAGGTTCTCTATGTCTGCTTTTAATTCATAGAGATCTCTAGTCGCTGACTATCCCGATGCGGCAAGCTTTTACGCCTTGCTCTTCCTCTATAGCCTTCCGGTATCCATCTTGTTGTCCGTCGCCTCCTAGAGAGCACATTGCTTTGTCCTCACGCAATCCACGAGTGCTCGACTTCATCCCACAATCCTGTTGTGTCTCCACGATTGTTGCCTATCGCAGAACAATCATCCGCGAATCCATGGCAGCTGTCTTCTTCCTGTCCTCGTCTACAATGCAAGCGGATTCCTCCTCGATACCATGATGACAAAATGCTCTATGCCGTCCATGATCATTCAAATTCAGCCTATACGGTGAGCCAGGCGTCTTTGGATTCCCAAACGGAATCTCGGCTAAAACATGATCAATCACGGTCTTCTCTTCCTTTGTCCGGCCTCTACATGGCCGTGGTTGTTCTTCTCGGGGTTTAGGTTCTGATTACAGCCGAGAGTCACGGTCTCGATTCCCCGGTCACCGATGAGTTCACCAAACTCTAATAAATAGCCCTTCGGCTAAGCTTCCACCATATGACCACTGCCTCTATGTCCATGGCCTTACCTCCTTTCGGGGCTACTCCTATGGGTTTGAAGCATTTTCAATGCTAAAATGCATGTCCATGGGACTGCGATAATACGATCCCGATGGTAGCACAATAACTGCGTCTTTGGCTCCCATATCGGTTCCAGCTCATATGGCCAACTCATTGATACACAACCTTATCGTCGGGGTTCCGGAGATTATGATGCCTAAATGCACCAGCGAGTTTCGATCGTCAAATCGACTCTCCGTCGTATTGACAGCTAGCCTCCACTATGGCTCGGTCCTCCTGCTCTGCTGTGGTGACAGGCGAAACTTCCCATATGGTGCCTTTCATCCGGTCCGTATCTTTGACGGTTGTCCCACTATTGAGGTTTCACGGTCGCGATTTTTAAAGTACGAACACCGTCCGGGATTCCGATTTCCCGATCGCGGCGGTCCTCGGCTCGGCCTTTGACACCTACATCCTCGACTCTGGGTGGTCTACATGCTCCCTTTTAGAATAGCGATATGATAGATGATGGCCTCCATGGGATTTTCCTTGGTGGCTTCGATGCGTTGCCATGCGTCCTTCCAAATGGCCGGTCCTGATTATGTCGGGATTTGAGACTTTCAATGTCCGGTTCTCATGACCTTGAGAACTCCGATCTCCGATGATGATATCCAGCCGGCAACTCCTCGTGTGAGACTTCTCTTCTTTCTCGAGGCTTATCTCACCAGCATTACGAATCGGCGGTGTCGGCGATACCAAATATAGCGACTTGAGACCTATCTTTATCCTGCGGCTTCTCACGAGGGATTAACCTCAGTTACCTTCTCAGATCAATGGGCGGCCAGGTTCTATATGAGATCGTGGTAGTGATTCTCCTCCTTGTGCCCTTCCTCTGAACCTCTCACGGGCGTGAATCTTCAGCGGTCGGATCACATTCTCTCTACCGATCGGTATTTGTTTCTCCTCGAGCTCCGCTTTCATCCTACCTTGGAAAGAATTTCCAAGATTCCAAAATCCTCGACTGCTTTGTTTCTCTGTGAACTCCTTTCACTCCCGGAAAAGCCGTTATTAGTATGAGAACATTGTTCCTCACGAATACACGCAAACCGCTTTCGAGACCCTTTGGGGATTTTGTCGCCTTCTCCTTCGGATGGAGAATGAAATGGATACCTTCCAGGCTATCCTTATTACGCTCAAGTGACTTCTTGCTGAGCCTTATGGGTATGACCTTGATTGAAAGATCCTTTAATGGATCTTCCTTCAAACTACTGAGGACTCAAAGGTCCTCTTCTCTTAATCGCAGATGCGCACAATATCTTTATACCCTCTTGGCGGTGTCTTCTCCTAGAACGTTCAACAATTATGTTCTCCTTTATCTGGTGCCTCTATGCGCCTGCTCGAATGCCCAGCTGGCAGAGCTCTACAGATCATGAAATCGATTACGGTCTATCTGAACTCACAATGGGTTCCTTCCTCACGTGCACTCCTTTCACTAGCTCAATGCCCACTTAGCAGAGATCCTACAGAATCCCTCAGTGATTATGCCTTCTCAACAAACTCGAAACAAATTTCTTCTCATTCACTCTTTTCACTCACTTGATGCCCACCTAGCAGAGCTCTACAGAACTTACAACAAAGTTATGTTTGCAACTGTGTCTCTCAACCTTGCTTTCCTCTGAGGTGTTGGTAACCTCAAAGGTATTCCTCACAGAGTTGAGCATTTGATGTTGTGCCTCAGTACGTCTTTGTCTGAACCCACAGAAATTAGAAGTGCATCCTCTATGCACAACTATCAGAACCCACAACATTATTTCACACCCTCTTGGTGTGAAACATCAATGACCTCTAACCATGAAATCAAAAAACCCCTACAAATTCATACCTAACATACATATACAAAAAATCATCCACACATAAAGAAATTCATTCATCATACACAGAATAACATACAGGAAAAAACTGTTGTTTATATTAAAAATGGCAAATGCTTGTATATTTTACCAGGTGTTCTCGAGCTCTCTGGCTCTTCTCCTACCACCTCATCTAAATCCTCTTACCCAAAATGTGATCTCAAAATCTCTTTCACCTGAGGGCTCATTGAGGTGCTTCCTCGAGGTCTATCTACTCTAATAAATTACATTCAATGGTTGTCCCTACAGATCCGGCGATGCGGATCTAGATCTCGGTCGATCTAGCATTAAAGTCGATCCTCTCTAATGCATGCTCAAAGGCACAGCTTCCATGAGCTCCACCGACCCTAAACATTTAATTACATTGAATTTCAAATTTCAAATGAGGTTGCACCTCTCTTAAATGCACGATTTGAATTCACTGACTTGGCTGGCTGGCTGGCTGGTTTGGAGAGATGCTCCTACATCAACCGTGGATTTAAGCTTTGATTGTTTACTTAAATACAAACAAGCCTTTGTATCGAAGCTCATCCTATAGCCAAAAGTACCACAGGGAAATTTGGAACCTTATGCGCAATTCTTTGGATCGGTCTGGAAACTTTTGGGGTCTTGAAGACATTCCTGTCATATAGCTTGGAATGTCCGAATTTTAATGAAGGAGAGGGAGAAAAAGGATCCTTCTTCTTCATATTTTCCGGATAGTTACTCAGCCACTACATTGTCTTTGCGCTTCTTTTAAATGATCTCATAATCATAACCAAAGATATTATTCACCCATTTTTTTTTTTTTCTCCAGACTCGTTATTCTAGAAAGAAGTACTTGAGCCTTTGATGAATTAGGTCTTGATTTGGAGGCGTTGTCCCAAGAGATAAGGGCTCCATAGCTCAATGGCATGAAAAATAGCCAAAATTTACTTTTCATAAATGGATTTGCCGGTCCTTTGAGACGGGTTGCTTCTTGAGTGAAGGCAAAGATCGACCCTCTTGCATAAGGGCGGTGATTCCTTTCCTTGAGGCATCAAATTCCAACACAAGGTCTTTGTGAAATGGAAGGGCGAACGGGTGGTGCACATGGTAGATGTCAAGGTTTGAAAATCTTGAGCAGCGGTGGAGTCCAAGTGAAGAGTTCTTTTTAAGGAGATCAATGAGGAGTGCTACAATCTTTCCATAGTTCTTAACAAACTTGCGATAATACCTGGTTAAGCCTAGAAATCCAGCCAAGATTTTTGGGAGTCTTTGGGTGTGGCCAGTCTTTCACAGCCTCAATCTTTTGGATCCTACGGCATGCATCCTTGCCAATAGATGACCCAAGTATTCTACTTCTAAGGCACCAAAGAAACATTTAGACTGTTTCAGGAAAAGTTGGTCTTGGGAGATGGAGAACTTGATCCACATGAGTAAGATGGTCAGTCTAGGTTTTCTATAGATGAGGATATCATCAAATAAAGCTAAGACAAAATGACGGAGAAGGGACCGAGAGGAACATGATTCATGAGGCTTTGGAAGGTGGAGGGCATTACACAAGCCAAAGGGCATGACAAAACTCATAGTGGCTCATGAGTGCGAAAAAGGAGCCATCTTGGGAATGTCACGCCTCTTTCATGGGTATCTAATGAAGTGATGTGAAACAAATATCAAGTTTAGTAAAGAGGTAGCCACTCTGAGATTCTCATCCAGGGTCATCAATGACAGTAATGAGAAATGTGTCTTTAATGGTCGGTTTGTTGAGGGAGACGCAGTAGGACACATTCTCCAAGAACCTTCTTTCTTGGGGACCATGACCATAGGAGAAAGTAATATCTCGTTCTAGGGTGGATAATGCCTGCATAAAGGAGTTCTTGGACCATTTTCTCAATTTCATTTTTGTGAGGTGGTATGGATGGATGTGGAAGGCTTCTAGGTATTTTAGGGAATGGAATGATCATGAACACTTCTTGAGGAAGGAGGGAGGCCTTAGGGAGTGAAAAATACCATTTGATGTTTAGAAAGGAGAGCGGAGGTCATGCAACACGGGGGGTGTTTGTTGCTTGATGGCATGGAGTTGGGCAATGACTTGCGGAATGAACTGTTTTGAGCATCTTTTCCATGCGTGGGAACTAATGACCTCGAGGTGAACTAGCAGTGATGCCACAGGAAATTTATATTAGTGGCCTCACAGTCAGTGCATGGTTAATGCCTTAAAATCCATGAGAATGGGACCCAAAGTTCTTAGCCAGTCAACACCCAACACAATGTCACAACCACCCATGTCGATAGCATATGGGATTTAGGTGGTAGTCACCCGATTTGGAAGGCAGCACATTTCACAATGACCTCCACATTCATGGAACCACCATTTAAAATCATGATTTAGAGTATTGATAGCATGGATGTAGCAATGAGTTTCTTGGGTATCTGGTGATGAATAAAATTATGGAGTGCTTCCACTATCAACTAGAATGACCTTCCTATGCTTGATGCCGACCTTGAGGGTTGGGGAGCGAGAAAAGCCGATTGAGCATTGAGGGAAATGGTGGGTTCTACTTGGGAGGGTATGAGGGAGGGTTATGTCGGTGATTTGGTGACTCAAACACAAGGGGAGTTTCAACATCCTGCAAAATTTCTCGAGAGATGGCCATAAAAGATTTTGTTCCTTACACTTGTGGCCGTGAATATTTGTCATCCTGGTATAACAGAGGCCTCTGAGTTGTCATTCATCCATTTCAATACAGTCAATTTTTGGATTTTAATGGGGTGGAGGGTAAGTAGAGTGATGGGTTTAGGGTGAGTGATAAAGGAGGGTTTTACTAGGTTTTGAGATGATACCACTTATTTGTGATTCTTTTAGCTCTTTTAGTAGCCTCCACCCAAGTCAGGGTTGAGCCAGCGGGACTTGGGCCCGAATCTCTTCCTTGAGACCACTAATAAAGCCTCTTGAAAAGCATCCCGGTTCTCGTTAGAAAAGCCGGGCATTCAAAGGTATATTATTCTAGATTGCTTCAACTTTTCAAACGACCCAAATGGTTGAGTGTCCATGTCAAAGCGTTCATAAAGCTTCGATCACAAGTGGGTCCAAGCAATATACCCATGACAAATTTTTTTCTCCATTGCCACCGTTGTAATGTTCTTGATCTAGATGGGAGAACACCATACGAGAGTTTGTAAGAGTCATTGGTAATGCCATATAAAGAAATAATGTTCCATTTTAGTTCTGAAAAAGCTAGGTGGGGTTAGAGCCATAAAAGTTTAGTCCCGCGTCCACCTGCTGAAGGCGTATGTCACATTGAAATTGATTGATGGGGCGAGGTATGGGAATGGGAGGAAGTTTAACCTTCATTCTTTGGATATTACTTTAGAGAAGTGGTCATCTGTAGGGATCTTCGGTTTGGTGTAGAGGGATTACGCAAGAGACAGATTCAAGTTGGGTGGGAAGTTCTTGTTTGACTTCCTCCATTTGAGGGAGTACATGGTTGTATTTATGGTAGCATTGATGGATGAATGGATGGAGACAACAATAGCGAAAGGTTGTTTTTACTTCTTTTGGGTTTCTAGGAAACCATATTCGTGGTGTTGAAGCGAGCTTCGAGGTCTTGCTTCTGGTATGGAGCCCATGAGGATGGAGTGAAGCTGAAAAGGCGGTGGGGTCAAAATCTTGTCTAAAATGATAAGGGATGAAAGATGAATCCAATGGAATAGATCTCAAATAATGGTGAAGAATACTCTGGTCTATACTCACAGTCTGAAAATCTGCATTGATGAAGTCCCAAATGTTTAACCCGAGAAAGATATGTGTATTTACTTAGCAGCGAACCTGGTGTCGCGGCAATAGATCTAAATTACGTTTTTAATTTGTTTATGTTTAACTGGTGGTTTCAAGTCGAGACAAGGGTTTTCCACAGTACTTTATATCTCTCGATATACCATGCAGGGGTCCAAGTGATGGCTCAACCCAATATCTTGATGACATTAACTAAGAGGATGGAGCCGTACCCATATTAGTTCTACCAATACCCGGGTACTGAGAGTATCTTCCCAAGTGTTCTCGGTGACACTATATGCTCGGTACAAGAGCCGATAGGTTTATCTAAAGACTTTCAAGAAATATAGGCGATCCATTACCACAGTGTTGTCGATGCGCTACCACTTTCGAAGAAGAAATTTTCTTGAGGGGTTAAAAGGGTAGCCAATAGATGTGCGCTTAGAACCACTTGTATTTCTAGTGTATGAATCCCTCAATTGCGAGGTTTATACTGCAATAATGATAGATCTGTGGTTTGAGAGCGTTGGAATACATCTCTACCACGAAGAAAAAATTCCCCACAATTTCTACCAAGGAAAGTGCTATGATACCACTTACTAGAGATACAGATATATAAAATATGTAGAACATAAATAAAATGCTAGAAATGGTAGAGAATAATAGTAAAATATCCAGCATAATCTCCACAATAACACATAAATGATATAAGAACAACAATGAAATAGAACTTTAATTCGCAATGTTCCGCAGGGCCTCTTGGGAAACCTCGATCGAGGAGCCTTTCTGTTCCAATAATCTGACTAGGGTTTTCATGCGGTCGACCCTTATTTATACAAAATTTCTATCAAGAGAAGAGGAATACAAGGAAGATCCTTCTAGAAATTAGGGCTTCTAGCTAAGTCTTCTTACATTTGCTTTATTCTATTTTATTGAAGACCTTATTAATATTGACCTTTATTACATCGAATAATATATTAATCTACCTATGTGTGGGTTGGGACCTAACAATATGATTTTGAAGGAGCATACACAGTTAGAAACATGCCTTCTAAATCATCAAAATCAGAAATTGAATCTGCTGGAAGAGACATATATACCATTCATCAAGCTGTCTGTCAATGTTTGAAGAAATAATCGAACCATCACATCATCTTGTTCAACCAAATGGATCTCACACAGGCTCAATTTTTTTTCCATGTGTTTCTTTGGATTGACTGATCCATCTCCTAGGAATGTTGGTAACAAACCTTGTGGAAGGGTTGGAAATTGATGTTGCTCACCAATCTAGAGGAAGATCCTTCTAGAAGTGGAAGCTTCTATTAAGTCTTCTTACATATGCCTTATTCTATTTTATTGAAAGGCCTTATTAATATTGACCTTTATTACATCCGAATATATTAATCTACCTATGTGTGGGTTAGGACCCTAACAATATGATTTTGAAGGAGCATACACAGTTAGAAACATGCCTTCTAAATCATCAAAATCAGAAATTGAATCTGCTGGAAGAGACATATACCATTCATGGGCTTGTCCTGTCAATGTTTGAAGAAATAATCGAACCATCACATCATCTTGTTCAACCAAATGGATCTCACACAGGCTCAATTTTTTTTCCATGTGTTTCTTTGGATTGACTGATCCATCTCCTAGGAATGTTGGTAACAAACCTTGTGGAAGGGTTGGAAATTGATGTTGCTCACCATAAATATTTAAAAGGATATTTATGACCCTTCTCCATGGAATTCTTTGTCTTCTTTGTTCACAATTATCAGGAGGGTCTTCATTTATTTCTTATCTGTCAACCATGATTTGATCTTTTTCTTCTTTTACACTTGAAATTTCTATGATTGTTTCAAGTTGTTTTCTTTTACTCCTTGTTATCGGGCCCTTATATTTTTCTAGTTTCAATCTCTATCTGTTCTTCTTTGTATTTGTCTTCTTGAAATTTTTCTTTTTTCCTCTCGGGAAAGGGTTTTCCAAGATCTTTCAAGTTCTTCATGATTTTGAGTTGTTTTCAACACTAGATCATATAATTGATGCAAAATAATTGTTTGATTTCCAAATCCAACCTACAACTGGGGTTGGTTGGGTTGAGGTTGAGCCATAAATAATTTTGGTTTAACACTAACATTTTTTTTCTTTCCCCAGTATGGTCGCCAAAAATGTTTATGTTTGAATCTATTAGGATTGAAACAACAACCTAATGAGGACTTGAAATCCCCCTTCATGAGTTTTATAAGTTAATTTTAAATATATTATACTCAAAATATCAAAGTTACAAGATACAATTAAAACTAAACTTGAAATAGTTCTCTAGGATTTTCTAAAAAATATTGTCTTTTACAAAATGGAAAATAAAAGGCGTTCATCTATAAATAGACTAGGATTGGGGCTTCTTTGGACCATAAAATATATGTACAAGAAAATATGAGAGAAGAATGAGTAAAGATGAAGATATACATGAACAATAGGACCTGAAAAGAAGATAAATGATGCAATCAAAAATAAATTATATTCTTCTAAAGAAAGAAAAAATATAAGTGGATGAATTTCGGAAAGGAAGAAGAGGATATGATCAATGTAGACTTACTGTGATGGAATCTCTCATGGTTCATTTATGTGTTTTTGGTGTCCTTATATTTTCCTTGATGATGTTTTCATGGCCAATACTAATTGCTACTTCTTGATTTTCCCCCATAATCTTGATTAAGGCTCCTTTTAACCACTCTTCAATATAATATTTCATTGGGGCTACATTTATTTCATGTTTAATTTTTATATCAAATAGTATGCCCTCTAAGTCTCTTAGGTCAAATGAAATTTGAGGAAGAATATCTTCAATATCTTCATRAMAAAAGTGCAACCAGAAACTATATTGCCTAGAAACTTCAATAACAAATACTTTATCTGGAATATAATAAGGGAGACATAAAGGAATTTCACGAGAACCAAAAATTCTAATCACATTGTAATCTTCCATTTTTCTAAAGTCCCTCTTTTGTTCAGAAAGGTTGCTTCTTCTAATGATAATCTAGCTATATTCTATCCAAAAAGAAGTTTCTTGAAAAGAGTCACAAATTCATTGTATACTTCATAAAAATAATAAGTATCTTTCTGTCTCCATAGAGCCCAATACCACAGAGTTATTGGGTCGATTTTGCAATTTTCCCTTTTCTCGACAGTCAAATTTTTGAATACATGGCAATAAGTAGTAGTAAATATAAAGTAAGAAGCCATATAGAACTTCTTTTATTTCTTGAAATTTGAAAGTTGTGAAGAAATTTTAATAGAGATGATTTTTCCCCAATCAAAGATAGCTTTTTCATAAATTGTAAAATATAAGATATAGAGGGCCAACCGAGGAATTGTTTCCATGGATTCTTGACTAGTAATTGTAGTAAAGAGCCATGCAATGTATCGATAAGGGTTCTTTAGTAAGCTAACCTGAATTTTGGATATATCAATAGACATTTTTGTAGGATATTCTAAATATTCTTGTAAAATATCCAATCCATTGTTTTTGTTCTTGAGGAAACTCCTTGCCTCTTCTCCTTTAAAAGTAATCGTACACTCTGGAAATTTCAACATTTTTCTAAAAACCAAGGATGCTAAGGAAATGGGGGGTTCTCTTCCAAGTTAAAAATCCCTTTGGCTTTGAACAAATTTATCAGCATACTAGGAGACAATTTTCTTATAGTCAAAGACCTCAAGTACACATCTAGATAGATCAATTCCTGATGTCTATATTTTGTTTTCATTTTTTCTAGGTAGGGGAAATGTAGCATAATACTAGTAAGATATTGACCATTGAAAATTCTGGTCTTCTTTCCCGACAATATTCGGTGTATCTCCATAGAATTGTTGTCTTTTCATATCCATTCTAATGAAGTTGGCAGATTGTAGTATAATTCCTTAGAACAATGATTTTGAAATGAAGATTTTTCTCTGTAATTTAACTTAAAACCTTTTTTCGATGAAGAAATGAATGAAAATTAAATGATATTATCTCGAGTATTCTGCCATTAATAATGACCTTTTAATGATTTAATTGACAATTGTCTTTCGTAGGATTAACATTTATTGTATCTTGAAAAGAGTTACAAAGAAATAGATACACTATGATAGGGAGTTGAGCATGGAAAGGATGATTAAGTGAACCCGTGAGTCCACCTGCCCACGAACCTACCATAACATGGAAATATGGATAAGTATTTCTTGAGGATAAGAGTGAAAATGAGAAATTGTTAAGTTTTATTATCTGTCGGACTCATAAGAGATGAATTATTCAAGACTTGGTACCCATGAACCCTAGGTGGAGAAGAACTCAAAATGAGGATCGCGGAAAAAATGAAGGTTTGTTTTGGTAATGAAGGAGAAAAAGGAACATGATAGGTGATAACATGAACCTACAAGTCCGCCAACCCACAAATTTGTGGTTATAAATATTTTTTTTGAAATATGACTAAGTTGTGGTTCATTATGGTTATAACAAAGGAAAATGAGTGCACTTTGTATAAAACAAAACTTCGGTAAAGAGAGTTATGAATCTTCCATGGACCAAGAATTTTATAAGTAAAAGGAAAATGAAAGGATGAGGTAAAGTTTATATACAAGTCAACAACTGTCTCCAATTGTAGGACAGTAACCCCTCGTGGGTTACTGAGAACACTAGAATATGAAAACTAGATGTCTTCTCCATTGGGCAGTGGAGTCCACAAAAGAAAAAATAAACTCTGAAAGTATAAGAAGAAAAAGAAAAGATTATGTACATATAAGAGAAATATTTATCAAGAAAAGAAACTTTTGAGGTGTTGGCCATCAACTAGCAAAATTTGCACTGTTCCCTTCATGTCTTTGAGCATATAATAATTGAAAACCAAGATATTTTCAATGATATACGACCCAATCCATAATGCTTCAAATTTTGTATGCATAAAAGGCTTTTTTTTTGGCTTTATTCCATAGTAGTACTAATTCCCCTTTTTGAAATTTTTTCATTGTTGTACCTTGATTGAAATATCTTTTGACACTTTGCTGCCTTTGTTTCATTTTATTCAATTGTTAGGCTCGTTGTTCCTCTAGTTTGATCAACTGATTTTATATTCTTTGTAATGGAGAGACTTCTTATGGATCCTCAATGTTTACAACATATGTTCAAGCATTTATTTCCAAGTTGATTGGCATTCTGGTTTCTTTTCCATACACCAATACATATGGAGATATCCTAGTGATGTCCTTTGGTGTCAATCTACTTTCCCATAATGCATCTCTTAATTTTAAATGCCAATTTTTTTTATTTTGATCATTAGTCCTTTTGAGGATTTGAACAAAAGTTTTGTTTGTAGACTCAGCCAGGCCATTTCTAGAAGCTTCCGCTTCTAGAAGATCTTACTCTAGATTTTTCTTATGGTAGATAGATTTATTATAAATAAGAGTCAAGGGTATGAGAAGTTTCATCTTGGATATTCTTGTAATAGAGATTTACTCTGCTGGAGGTTGCCCCCTCGAAGAGGCAAGTGAACATTACTATCATAATAAAGTTTCTCTTCCTGGTGATTATTTTTGTGTTATTCAGATGTTATTCTGATGTTCTTCTGATATGTTTATGGATAAATCATTATTATTCTGTCATTTATTGCTAGATATTTTCTATTCTGCATAATATGTTGTTTTAGGAATATTGCAAGTGGTATAAGAGCGCTTTCCTTGGCAGAAACTGTGGGAAATTGTTTTTCAGGGTAGAGACATATTCCGACGTCTTTAAGCTACATAGATCTGTTGTTACATGCATAAAAATATGGTCAGGGAGTAATGCACGTAGGAAATACAAGTGGTACTTAAGCACACATCTGTTGGCCACCCTTGTAACTCTTATTGGTACCCCTTTGAGTGGTAGCGCATCAGAAAACACCTGTATACAGATTAACCTAGGCATCCTAAATCCCTCCATAGATGAAACTATCGGCCACCTGACTGCTATAGTGTAACTAAGACAAACACTTCTGTTGATCAATTATTAATAGAAATACTCCTTTCCTGTCTTATTGGTATCATGCAAATATATGATTATTATCCTTTCATTTTTTATAAGTAATGTCGCTAATAAATGGTAGAGACTTACCAAACATGGGTGCCCTAGTTAGATCCCCTTTTCTCATTTGGTTCCCATCCCGAGTTTTTCCTTAGGATCGGGAGTCCATTATAACTTGATACATGACTTTATAATGAGCCTCATTTCTCATTCATGCACATGAGGCCTTATTCCCCGCAGACTCCCAAAAACAAGTCTTAGTTAAGCTCTTTTCCGACTCGTCTAAAAACCAAAAAGATTTCCGAGTGATTTGTCCCTTTCACACTCATTAAATTGGATTTGAAAGGTCATGAGTCTTAGTTAATCTCTTTTCCGACTCGTTATAAAAAATGGAAAATATTGCTGAATGAACTTGTCTTTTTCACACTCGTAAATTGGATTTGAAAAGACATCTATTTGGTACATGTTTTTCCCCTTTTTCACACCAAGTAGACTACAAGACATAAAAAAGGATATTT
>SNQJ01S0167876.1:0-11424 GCA_010110895.2 Picea sitchensis
CATGTTTGAATGCTATAAGCTGTATTGAGTTGTCCCATTGATCCACATCTACAAAATATAAAAACATTCATTTCTTAAGTTACCAAGAACCTTTGGTCTGCAACCACAAAGGGTTTCTTGGAGTGATAACAGGTTCCAGGCCTATCTGTTGGTCAAGCAAGAAGCAAAATGATATTTCTCTTTCTTCAATTGAGGCAGAGTACATAGGGGTAGTTAACATAACCATTTAGGCTATGCGGCTACAACATTTTCTCACTGAGTTGGGCATTTAGTTTCATCAATCGATCGCCATATGGTGTGATAACCAGGGCACTCTGAAGTTCCGCAGAGATCCATTTCAGAGGTAGTGGATGAAGCACATCGATATCCACATGCACTACATCTGAGACTTAGTATATGAGGGGATCATTGACCTATAATTTTGTCCTTCAACAAAACAGATGGTAGACATCTTCACTAAGGCCTCCATTGAGCAGAAGTTCCATTCTCTACAAAGTCGTCTTGGAGTGAAGGACACAGTTTCCTAGCAACTGTAGTTCTTTTTTTACATACATTGTACCTTGAGGGGGGGTTTTTCCCATGAGGTTTTACCTCTTTTCTCACTTTCTTTTAGTGTATCTTTTGTATTTGGGTACCTAACATGGCCTCGTTGTCGAGACCCATTCTTTATTTTCACCATTGCGATGTTTGGGGGGGTGTTGGAGTTTCTTCATACACACCTAGGATTTTTTTTTCCTAAGGTTTTTCCTGTGTTTATTAGTCTTTATCCAATCTCCTAAAATTTAGGGAGAACATTCCTCTAGGAGAATATTCTCTTCAGATTTCACCTCAGTTTGACTAGTTGAGTGGAGTCTAGATGCTGCATTGGTTTTGTCACCATGCAACATTGGGATCATCACCAGCTAATGCACATTAGCCTTAGTATCATCACGAGACTAGTGCATTACCCATGATTCCCTGATCTCCTCCTCACTTCACTTTGTTTCAGTCATTTAACTAAATACTGGTAGACTAGTTAAGTCAGCTAGTTGGAAATTCACTCTCGTAACTTCCCAAGAGACTAGACTAGGTGGCAGTTCACTCCCGTAATTGTTGGTGTGTGTCAAGATCACTCTAGACCACCACTATGGCCCATTGGCTTCACCTCTAGTGTGCATTGGTTGATTTATTCATAGTATATCATGTGTAAATTATTCATTATTCATTAGGGTTAATGAGAATTTTCCCATTCTTTCTCTCTTTCTTCTTCTTTCTCAATTTCTCTATGCAAATGTGTGTGGTATTTTCTAGCTAGATCTATTATGTGCAGGTTCAACACATTAACATTATTGGCTCCATTCATTGATCTCGTTTATAAAGTAGTGTTGTATAATCAAACATATGTAACTCATGCTTGTTGTTTTACTCTTCCTTCATTACACTAGACCCTGACCTATCCCCTAAAGACCTTCCATCGCATTGAAAAGGAGGAGAAATAACATGAATTTATGGCTTGTTTTCCAAAACGTTTTTTGTTATTGTTTGCTCTTCGACACATGAAACACATAGTTGAAAAAGTGCATTTATGTGAATATTGATATAACAAAGTAATGTAATTAGCAATTTTTTCTCAAGGTCCAAAAAGTACACCGAATATATTTGTTTTATAATTGTGGTTATGTAACGGATCAATGTGAAAATGTAGATTATATGAATGAAAGGCATGAAATTAAATTTGTGTAGGAAAATAAATATTTCTCAAAGTGTTAATGTTTCTTGTAATAAGTGCTTAGACCTTGAAAGGTATGGAATACAAATGGGAAGAACAGATCGAATAATAATTCCAACCCAAAATTGACCATCTACACGCAATCTCACAGATAGAGAGTGGTAATAATATCCATATGCAATTGATAGTGTGTTTCAAACATATTACATTTTGTAGGAAATAACATGTTTTCCCCGACCATCTAGGGGATTGATCTAGATTTGAACCTGCCATCCATATTGTGGTAGTCAAAGGATGTAGTGAAATTTAGAGACCATGTGATGATATTAAAAATGTGGAAATGTTTCAAGGCCAAGTATACCTTGAAGATGACTCAACAATTTCCATGTTCCATTTTGTCTACTTCTAAATGCCTAGACATGCATTTTACTAAGCTAGTTGAAAATGTGCAAAAACAAATGAATATGATGTAAATTCCTCTTTGAAAAAATTATTGTGGGCATCTAGATATTAAATTTGAAAATTCATCACATGGGTTTTGTCTAATGAATTCCATATTGCAATTTGATGAATTTAATTTTTACCCAGTTACCAATTTATTGCATGCATTGTTTAGGGAATTCTCCCTAGATTCCGAGTCAGTGCAAATTTGTAACTTGAGGGTATGTTTGCACAATAGAGAAATTTTTGGATTGGAATGAAATTTTGGATATTTAATAAGATCAAGTAGGAAAATAAGAACACACGAGAAGTTTGAAATCTCAATTTGGATGATTTAGCATGGTAGGAATTGCATTTTACTACTAGAAGGGTGCATTTTCCAATGCAACCTATTTTAGCCTAGAATGGTAATTTTAAGTAAATAGTGATTTTTCTAAGTACTTGGTTGGTGTTTTAATGATTGAATGAATTACTTCCTAGATTATTATGTATTCAACTTGTAATATGCCTCTTCAAGTGGGAATTTATAGATATATACATGCATTTTTCGCATGTGTTATATGCATAATTGTATTGAAAATTGTACATGCAACGAGTAAACTGTCATTTTGGTTGACCTTTACATTTCACCAAGAGATTGTGTCTTGCATTCTAAACATGTAGGAGGGTATCTTCCTCAATGCTACAAATCCACATTCTTGGTTTTAATCAAAGGGTCACACATAGAGTCTTGTGTGCATTTTGTTGGGTATGTGTTATATTCTTTGCATGACCAACCTTGTGCATTGCATTGCATTGGGAGTGGAGTGGGGGGTCACATGGGGGGGAAAAAACCCCCTTTTTCTGGGGGGGTTGCAGTGGGGCATGGAGCCCCAAAAATGTTTTTGGCATTTTTTGCGTCAATTTTTAGTGGTTTTAAGCACAAAGTTTTTGCCCATGGTTTTTTTATTCTTGTTAAGGAATTAGGGTTGTAGACTAATTTGGGTCAATGTGTTAGGGGTTTTGGATACTGCGAGATCCTATATGTATTGTAAACAATGAATATGGATGATGAATAAGAAATAGAGGTGAGGCTCTAAATAGGTTGTTGGTTTCCTAGTTTGGGTTTCCAAGGTAAATCTCTGTGTAATGTGTATGTGTTCCATTGTATCTTGTTTGTTTGTATTAAGAATCCATTTGAAATAAATAATTGTACAAGGTTAAAATATAAATTTTGTATTAGAGAAGTTATTATCTTCAGGGGGATGCATTTGTGGCTAAGGGTTTGGCTTAGGTTTGTGATAGCCTGATTACAATGGGAGCTTTGTAGCATTGATTCTTGTGGTGAAAAGAAATGGCGAGCAGTTCAAAAATACAAATCAATAAATTTAATGGGAAATTTTTTGAGTTGTGAAAGCTCAAAATGGAAGATACGTTGGTGGAAAAATATCAATGGATTATTGTGGATCCACATACTTCACCTACAAGAACGTCAACATAAGATTGGGAAAAATTTGGATTAGAAGGTTAAGAGCACAATCCGTTATGTCTCTCAATTTCAGTATTACTGAATGTGTCAAGGAAAGCTACAACCAAGGAATTATGGAATAAGCTAGGGTATTTGTATCAGTCTAAGTCCCTAGTAAACAAAATTTAATTGCAGAAGACATTGTAAAACCTCATGATGAAAGATGGAGACATGTTGACATAGAATTTTAATTCTTTCAATATTGTGGTAAGTCAATTGTTATATATTGATATTAATATTTTTGATGAAGACAAGTGTATCAATTTATTTTTCTTTCTACCAGAATCGTGGGATAGTTTGGTTGTGGCCATAGGTAATAATGCAAATAGATTAAGTTTCAATGATATGGTCTCATCCTTGTTGTCAGAGGAGATGAGACATAAAAACATTGAAACCCAGAGAAAAAATTCCTTATTTGCAAGAGGATGCTCCCAGGAAAGAAATAAATCTAAGTCATCAAGTGGGAGATCTAAATCTAGGTGAAGATCTAAATATCCTAGAAAATTTTTAAAGGTATTCCAAATATGTGGAAAATAAGAGCATTACAAGAAACAATGTAGATCCAAAAGTGTTGAGAGAGGGAACAGATCTAATGATTCTCCTTCTACAAAAGAAAAAACCTCCATGGAAGAAAGAGGGGATATTTACTTGGATTCTTCAAGCACACATGTAGATCATGAGGCATGGTTGGTCGACTCAAGTTTATCCTTTCATATGACTCCTCATAATGAGTGGTTCTGCAAATATGAATGGTACGATGGAGGTGATATTTTTTTATGAGTTGATTTGAGAGCTAAAACATATGACGAAGAAAAGTGAAGTTGAATCTCATGTATGGTTGGATTAGAACACTCCCTAGTGTTTTTCACATCTTTGGATTGGCCATAAATTTGATTTATGTAATACATATGGATGATGCAGGTGTAAAAACAATGTTTGAAAAGGGAAATTACAATATGGTTTGAGGATAAATGATGTTGTTTAAGGGAGTTTAGATTGGAACTATATATAAGTTGTTGGGAACAAATATTAGTGACAAGTGTAATAGTTCCATTGTCCCTGAGATTGGAGATGAAGAAGTAAAAACTATTACAGTATCTAGATAAAAGACTATGTTTTGGCATCAAAGCTAAGACATATAAGATAAAAGGGCCTTCAAATACTACACGATAAAGGTATGGTTGACAGTATGGCCAATTTCTCTCCATATTTTGATTTTTGTGAACATTTCTTATATGAGAAGCATAATCGTGTAAGATTCTCCTTTGGTTCTATGAGGGTAGAGGGAATACTACAGTTGGTGCATAGTGATGCGTTTGGACCTGTGTTGGTTCCATCACTAGGAAATTTTGTGTACTATGTCTCATTTATAAATGACTTCTTGAAGAATACATGGATTTGTTTCCTTGGGAAGAAATCCAAATTCTTTGACAAATTTGAAGAGTGTAAGGATCTTGTGGAGAATAAGATAGATAAAAGAATTAAGGTGTCGAGGATAGATAATGGCGGGGAAATTTATGGAAATGAATTCGAAGAATTTTGTAAGAAGTGTGGTTTAGCAATGTAGAATACTACTCCATACACACCTCATAAAAATGGAGTTGAAAAAAGGATGAAAAAGATGTTGATGGAAAAATAAAGGAGAATGATCAGTGGTGTCAAGTTAGGACATAAATTCTAGGCAGAGGCAATGGGTACTACATGTTACCTATTCAATCGATCACCCTCATCAACGTTGGATGGAAATATTACATATGAGGTATGGACTGGTAAGAAACACTCTCTTACACATAGTAGGGTATTTGGCTATGATGCCTATGTACAGATTCCAAAGGATGATAGAAGTAAGCTAGATAAAAGGATGAAAAATGTATCTTTATTGGCTATAAATATGGTCTGAAAGGTTATAATCTTCGAAAGCCCTTTCAGAGGAATAAATTTCCCAGATAGTAAGGGATTCAACCTAGGGAGAAAAATTACAAATTGTAGAGAGATTAGTAGCCTATAGAAGAGATAAATCCTCATAACATCCTCAACAATGTTCTATAGCTGATATTGAGGAATATAATTATAAACTTATATAATTAATTGCAACATCCAAGAAATGAGAGGCATTAATCTCCTAGACACAACAAATGAATGGTGTAAAAATTGTAGCTATTGTTGTTCTTAATTTTCACATAGAGAATGAAATTATAAAAGAAATCCACAGAGTTAGATCAATATTGAATTCTCACACCCATAAAATAACCTGGAATCAAGATAATATGAATTAGAGGAGTATCAAAAACATGATAAATTTTCAAAACAACATGAAAAACAATCAATCACTATTATAAATTTTACCCTAGAAATCCAAATAGGAAAACCAAATTTTAATGGGGGCTTAGTTTTTTTAATTTCACAAATCTATAATACAATGTAGCTCTTGACACTCTATCCTATTCCTCTCTTGGCCAACAAAAATCCATTTGAAAGTTTAATTCATGAAATAAATAGGGAGATTTGGGGGTAATGGGAAGGACAACAACCATTACCCTTCATTTCCCGTTCTTCAATATTTTTCTCATTTCCTATTCCATTTTTTTTCTTTTCATTTAATTATTTTTTTCCTCTCACATTTGTCTCATTCAAGTTTTAAATTTTCTTTGTTTTACCTTCACTTTGTTTTACAATGTTTGATAACCTTCATAAATTTTTGAATTAATATTCAAGGTACCGAGTTTTACAATCATTCATTGGTTCATATCCATTTCACATCACACCTCCCCATTGAGAGGATTTTTGGTCTCCAAAATATTGAAGGAAATCAATCTAGATCAATGTTCCCTCTATCTTCCTCTCTGAACATGGATCTGACTCACGCTTCTAGCTACAACTTTGACTCTGGCTCCTAGTTACATATTTAATTTTGGCTCTAGTTCTGACTCATTCCCTTGTCTACTCGCTCCATTCCTAGCTATGGCTCTAGCTCTGGTTCTAGCTTTCTTATTCCCATAGTGCGTAATTTTGATCATTGACTCTCAACTCTTGCAACCTCCATATCCTAACTCTGCAACCAAAATTCATTCACATATCACTCTTATATTATATATTATCCAAGTTGGTATTCAATGAAGTGAAGTTAAACATTAGTATGTTTTCAATGTGACCCCAACTGTGATGCCATCACATAACAATTCCACAAGGGAAGTATGGTTTATGATCTACTGATAGTATCAATTGATTCATGGAATGTAAACAACTTTCCGGTGCCTACACATGCTTGCAATCACATTATGGAGTTCTTAATAAAACCCCCATAGTCACTAAACTCTTCATCACATCCCCAAGAAGGGGTTCTTTTGATGCAACATTGAAAGCAATAAATGGATTGCGACTTCCCTTAGAATCAACCTATTTTCCATCTTGTTGATGTCACTTGCCTTATACATTGCTACAACTGCTTGGATAGCTTATGCTCCTTGTATTAGAGATGCATAAATATTTACATCTTCCTAAATATTCACTCTCCTGACTCTTTTCTTGGTTCTGTAGTTTCTGGGGTAAATCTCTAGATGAAATCGCCAACACTTTGATTCCCAATGATTGATCAAATTATAGTGGTGTAAAAATTTATTCACGTTGTTGTATGGACTACTTGAGATTTTCCTCCTCTCCATGTTCCTTTGAGTTCATTGTTGGATTAGGTAAGACTTGTTTCCCTTCTTCCTCTAAATATTTTAGTTTTGTGGCATATTTTTTTCTTCTCCCAACAAGATGCCTCGAGATGGAATTTCTTCTTGAAAAATTAGCAAGCCTCTAAATACCAATAGTTGACATTTTTATGGCCTCTTTTCTTGTAGTAATAATAAACAAGGGATGTCTTGTTTGATGAAGGCCTATTGGTATTCTTCTCTTTATTTCCCTAGTTGAATTGCTTTCTTCCTCTTCTAAGTGATGTTACAGGATGAGTCTTTAATATATTTTCATCACTACCCTTATTCAATATTCCATAAGAAGGATGAGGTGGTAGTGGGATTCCATATTAATTTGTTTCTTCTCTTTCTCTTGATGAGTAGGCCAACTCTATGATTTCTTTCACATTCCCAAATGTGGTATTCATGGTAATGGTATTTTCCCTTATTTCATTGAAACCTAAGCCTTCATGCCTAACCAATGGTGTAGCTACAAGGGGGCTCAAGATGCCTTGTCTTGTAGACTTTCCTAGCCCTTGTCCATCATATCCCATCTACCTTAAGAGCTTGGATCCAATGAATTTGATATTTCTTTCAAATTCACCAAGCCACTTTTGATAAATGTCTATGGAAGGTGAACTTACCAAAGTTGTCTTGGTCATGGTGTTGGCTTCAATAGTGGAAATGGATGGTGGCCTTACTTTATGGTGCTCTTGGACAATTTCTTGTATATGTTCCAAGGCCTCCTCCTTCTCTAAAATCTCTTCTTGGAGCTGAGCCATGATTTGAGTAAGCCTATTTTCTTACTATATATCCAATTAAAGGACCTTCTCTCCAAGGTGTACAAGATATACTCTATGCTTGTCCAAAATTTCCTTAATTGTAGTGAGGGAGTATTGGCATTCATAAAAACTCTTCTTTAGAAAAGTAATTATTTTGGAGTGGTATGAAGTTTCTTCTCCATCTCTTCTATCCTATAGTTGAACATATTGACTTTCTCTTTGAAGTGTTCATTCTCTTCTCGAAGGTGAGCATTGTTATCCCTTAAGTATTCCAACCTTTCTCTATTTTATTTATCGATGATGATGTTTGCAATGTTCTCTTCAAAGTTCTTGTAGTTGTTTCATAGTCAAGGATGAAACTACTCTAATACCTTATGATCCATAAACAAGGGACTTATATCCCACTCGCTTCACCAACATTGATCCTCCGTGGAATTCAACCTCTTGTGTTTGTCCAAGTATTATATAGAGTATTTTGTCTCTATTATAACTTACACATAATACCACTTCATGGATTCAAGTATTGTTATAGATGTAGTTTTGAGTGCAAGATGAGTTATGTCTTCCATATCCATACTAGACCTATGCACATCTTTTGTTCTTAGTGTATCCTACACATGACACAACCAACTAAAAATGGTAAGAATAAATGAGATATTAAGTGCAAACTGATTGTATCTCCTTATGGTTGCAAGGCCTATGATATGCCAATATATGGCCCAATGTTGTGTAGTGAAACCCATGCATTCTACTATGAAAACTATGGTCCTTCCAACACTCTTTGTACAAACATGTCAGTCTCAATATTTGAATCTCATTCAAAAGGTTTTAAATTGGACTAACTACTTAGGAGGCCCTTTTCTCCCAAGTCCCAATAACTTGTATTTAATACATTCATTTTCATTTGTTTCTTTTTAATTGATTTTAACCATGTAGATTATAACAGATATTATGGCCACATAATATCACACCTATGATAGGCAAGTTGCTTACTTATTGCAACTAAGAAAGTTTGGATATCACAACATGTAATCATGATGACACAAGATCACATCGACACTGTTAGAGGGGGTACATCATTGTTTAAATTTTCCAAAAATATTTACTCACCATGCATAAATCAAATGTTTAAACAAATGGCCCAAGTGAAGAGCTTTAGATTATGTGCAATGGAGGCCTACTTGAAAGCGCTAGATAAATCTATATATATTGGATACCCTTGGAAATTTGGATTTCCTTGTAGAATTTGATAACATAATAATTCCCTACTATATATTGATTCCTATGTTTAAAACTTCCTAGCCTTGGCAAAGACATATATTTTTTATAGAACTATGGTAGCACAAAATTCCTCAAAATCATCCATCATCCTTATTGTTATTGCATACAATTGATCTCACATGTTAAACATTATATAGACTCCCATGCTATAATTTTAGGATCGACTAATGTATCTATTTCTCTTCAGGCACATTATCAAGTCCCCTTGAATCAACTAAACATTGAGTCAACCATTTACCTTGAATTAACTAATTTCTCATAAAAATAGTAAACTTCATTGTTATTGAGTTGAAAAACTACATTGGATCAACTAATTTATTATCACAGTAATAAAATTCAATGTAAATGAGTCGACCAACCACCGAGTGAGTCAATCAGCGAGGTAATTTAATCACACGATAAAATAAAATTTGCTAGCAAGGCAATTTAATTTCCCCGCGGTCAATGTAATTGCCAAGAGAATAATTGGAATTCCCAATATCCAATTTCGTTACCCAGTGAGAGAGAGTCTCTATGATTATGTGGCCTGTACGATCACCATACATTCATGTATGGTCTCACCTCTACAAAAAAGGCCTTACATCCTATGGTAAGCATCAAACAATGTTTGGGAGGAAAAAAATTCCTAGGGAGTAAGGAATTCGATGGAAGGAGATAGAAATTACAGACTCTGGGGATATTAGTAGCCTATAGAAGAGATGTTCTCCCAAAAGACTAAAAAATTATGTATAGATGGTAATGAAGAATATAATTATAAATTTATCTAATCAATTGCAACAACTAAGAAATGAGATCCATTGATCTCTTGGACACAACAAATGAATGGTCAAAAACTTCTAGCTATTGGTGCTCTTTATTTGTGCATGGAGAACAAAATTATAAAAAAATCCCATAGCTACAAAAATAAATAAATTCTTACACCCATAGAATAACCATGAAGCAAGTTAATATGAATCATAGGAGTATCAAACACATGTGAAATTATAAAAACAAAACACACAATATCCAATCATAATGAACTCATAAATTTTACCCTGGAAACCAAAATTGGAAAACCAAATTCGAATGGGAGCTTAGTCTATTTCATTTTGGAAATATTTGGTACAATGCAACTCTTGTATCTCTATCATGTTCCTCTCTTGTCTAGAAAAAATCCCTTTGAGGGTGAAATTCATGAAATAAATAGGGAGATATGAGGTAAGGGGAAGGCCAATATCCATGAATATTAATTTCCCATTCCTCATCCTTTCTTTCCTCTAATATTTTTTTTTTCTTTTCATTTAATTATTTTTTTCCTCTCACATTTGTCTAATTCATATTTTAAATTTAATTTTTTTTACAATGTTTTCTAACCTTCATAAATTGCCTAATTAATTTTGCAAGTACTGAGTATTAAAACCATATATATGTTGGTTTGGATCCATTTTCGATCATGATAACCATATGGAGGGAATGACAAACTTTTATGAGATTCTAGATATGCATTGAGAGGTTATAAATCGATCTTACCATGTTCAATGAATAGGGTTATAATATTTTGCAATTGTGTTAGGTTATTGAGACTATAATTTGTGAGATATGTTTCCTATATGGATGACAAAAATAACTATGGATGGAAGAAACCAAGGGTGGGGAATACGGTCAACCTCCTTTAGGCTATAAAGGATGGAGGTATAAAATTAAAATTGTATTTAAGTTATGGATAGGGTGTATGACTAATTATATGTGATTAAATGAAATGTGATATACTAATCTATTACAAACCACTTGGGAGTATTTGGAAAAATCCAAAAAAATGATCAGAGGGAAACAAAATAAAATCTCTAGGATGTAGAATATATATATTTTCAACCATGACGTGGAGAAAATGACATGACTTCCAACATGTAATGGGGTACTAAACTAGGGTGACCAATATAGGTGGAATATTGATGTCAATTAAAATAAAATTCAATAAATATGGGTTGGGCCACTTAACCAAGTTAAGGGATGGGGGGATTCCTAAAGGCATATTGAGGGGTAAGGAAA
>SNQJ01S0167879.1:0-20839 GCA_010110895.2 Picea sitchensis
CAATTAAGGAGTTACTAAAAATCAGCAACTTCATTTTAGGAAAGTTATTAAAAGCATGAGAGGGGATCTAGGAACCCTAGGAGTAATTTAAGGAGCCATTTTTGGGGGGGTGAGGGAATTGAGTCTTTTAATTATTAAAAAGAAATTAATTTTTGGAGAACCATAGGGATGAGTGACACTTGGACAATAGAGAATTTTTAGAGGTTTGTCATTAAAAATTAAATTAATAATGATTTAGGAAAGTAGGTGGGTCTCAAATTTCTATAAAAGAAGGGGAAAAGAAGGGAGAAGGCGGAGGAATGGTGAGCGTAACGTTACGCTGCCGGATTTTGGCTTGACTGTTTGCTTGTGAGGAGTTGGGAAATTCTCAGCTGTGTTGGAGTGGTAGCTCAGCCGTGGAGGCGAGCTGAGAAGCTAGTCTTATCTCTGGATCTTGTGGCCCCTTTGCGGCTCGGGGGGCTAAGGGGGAAGCAGAGTACCCCTAGCGATTGGCTGGGAGGTACTGGTGCAGTCTCTATGGTCAGCGAGCGGGAGCGGCATGGAGCGCGGGACGCGGCACGAAGCACGGGACGTAATCCAAAGCGGGCGAAAGGCAATGGTATGATTTTATTCCTGGTAGAGTAGACTGCCTAGTTATTCACTTCGGCGATTATGATGTAGTATTGTAAAATGTTGCTTCAGTTGTTGTAGATCGTTTTGTATGCTACAGTGATGTTGTTCTGGAAATCTTTGTTGGGTGATGTTCTGAAATGTTGGTTCTGGCGATCTCGCTTGCTGGATATTTTATGGAATTAAAACTAGATCTAGAATTCCCTCTGGCACTTTTGTTTGGTTTTTATTTCAAATATTACGTTGATCTGGTGTTCAGGTTTGGTATTCGTCAGTTGAGCATTTGGCTTTTTTTTTACTTTTATTTTTCTTGATCAGTGGAAGAATTCGTTTTCTTGGTGTGAATTCGTGGAGTTGATTTTGTTGGGCGCTCTGGATTTCGATTCTACCTTCTGGATATCGATTGGGCATTCTGGGAGGTCGATATGGCACTCTGCGTTTCGGATTTCGAATCTGCATTCATGAATTTCAATTGGTATCCTGCATTTCATCTCTTTCCCAACGTTTTTGTTTTATTTTTAATCCTCTACTTTTGATTGAGTGTTTCATTCAGACTGCATTATATCAGTTGTGTTGGTTTCCTCTTTTGGTCTACATTTGATTGAGTGTTTCATTCAGACTGGCATTATATCAGTGGCGTTTTGTTTTCTCTTTTGGTCTGCATTTTGATCTGAGTTTTAAAGGCGTTAGTGACCTGTGTCTTACTGATATCTTTGGGCATTTTGATCTGAGTTTTAAAGGCGTTAGTGACCTGCGTTTTACTGATATCCTTGGGCGTTTTTTATCTGAGTATTAAATGTTTAATGACCTACGTTTCTCCTTCAGAACTGGCTTATTTACCTTTGCGTTTTGGGGTTTGTGTTCCTCCTCTAGATCTGGCATTATTACCTTCGTTTTGTTTATTGGGGTCTACGTGTTACTGGTAAGTGAAAATCTAAATTAAACGCAATCCTAATTAAATGCAATTCGAATTAAAAGTGAATCTGGTGTATCCTGGCGTTTTATGATAATGCAAATCTGGTGTAATGCAACTCTGGTGTATCCTGGTGTTTTAATGGTAATGCAAATCTAATTGCACTCTGCACGCAAATCTGAATCCCCTTTACTTTCATCTCCTGGGGTCTCCGTTATTGTTGGGTCTGCGTTCCTCATTCTGACAACTGGAGTAGAATCATCATAACCACTACTTCACAGATTTGATTTTTTATTCTCATTAATGCTAAGTTGTTATTTATTATCTATCGTCGTGGTTGGTTAAATAATGGATGGTGTCAACTAAAAAGAACAGTCGTGATCTTGCTTTTCAGATTGTTATTCCTCATTTCAGTTAAATGGTTATTTCATTATTAATATTCGTCATTTGTTACTTACATTTCTAATATTCATCATTTGTTACTTAAATTTCACTACCAAGTTTAGTTCAACAAAGAAGAAGAAAAATACCTATATTTTTTGCTACAGATGAAAGGAAAATGTTATGGCATACCTCATGTCAATGAATAATTATTTATAATTTTGTAATTGTAATACATTGTTGAAATATGAGATTGCAATGTGCTTACCATATGGACAAATTGCAAGGTTAGAGTAAAATGTATGACCTTTTTATATTTCAATGTTACTGTAACTAGAAGCGAAATGATATGGCTACCTTATTATAACTTTAGTGTAAACTATTGATATTGACATTAGGGACCAATAATTTAATTATGAGGTTATTTTGTCCCTTTTAAATGTTGATACCTTAGATGCGACCTTTTTAAATATCCTTATATAGGGCACCTTTAAAACACTATTTTAAATAATGTCATTTTAAATATTGTAATTGTTATATCTTGTCACTTGTAAATATGATGGTCTATTGATATATTCAAATATGATGTTATTTTATCAATGTGGATGTTATTTTCTTATATTGAATTCATGTAAGGGTAGTATATGTCTTTATAAATTAAGGTGCAAATTTTGTGTTAGGTATTTTATGAAAATAATGGCATTTTGGACTTATCTTAATACGATTAAAACTTTGGTTATTGATGGTTATAAAAATAAGGTGCTAGAAACAAGTACCTTGAATTACTAAGATGGTAATGGCAGAATCTGCGATTACCAAATTTACATTCCTAAATGGTTGGGCTAGGCATCTCGCCTACTCATGGAGTTCAAGGGAGTATTAGGCCAGTATTGCATGCCTTGAGCCATGGGACCTGCCTTGTCTTAACATTGTTGGGTCACTGTTGGAGTCCTTCAGACATGCACGTCTGTAGAGTTAGTGGTTGTCTTGAGCTGTTGTTGTACTTGGACGAGATCATTATTTTGCTCCTGGTCTGTTTGAGTCGGGTGGGATATAGTCACTTCCTAGTAGCTTTAGGAGACCTGTCTATGTGTGATTTTTCCGCCAGAAGAATCCAGTCTCATATCAAGAGTCTCGGGCCCTTTAAAGGCGTGTTTCCACTCTATACACCGATGATTACTTAGTCAGCTCGAAATGGGCTGTGAGCCTGCCTAATCTTCTTTCAAGAAGACATAAGACTAAAAGCCTGCCAGTAGAAGAAATAGTAAACTCACGGGTTGATTCTTCCATTCGTGACTGTATCAGACTTAACACTGGTATCGTCATTAGCTACCGTTAGTGGTAATGCCTTATGTCTAGGGGGGGGTTTATTGCTTGTTGTCACCGCGGATATGTCGAGTCGGCCTTTGTTCGTTTCACCTTGTTGTCTTTGTTTCTACCAAGTTACTAGTTTCTCGGCCTCGAAAATGGGTCAGAGCTCCTGTCTAATCTTCTTTCTCGAAGACATAAGACTAAACGCCTCTACTTTCCCCGGTGGAAGAAATAGTAACCCTCAACACCATGACTCTTCCTCTGTTCTTACCGTGCACCCCCGTGCGATAAGTTCCTAATGTTTGTATAAGCAGCGCCTTTAAACCTATGGTCGATATTGTTGCGCTTTACTCATTGATGCCTTCACCACGAGTTCTAACATTGTGGTTTCAAGTGTCTTTTTGGTTGTCGAGTGGCGTTGTAGAGTTAAGTGTGTTGTTACTTATACATGTGCACAATAATCTTAAACAAAACAAAAAATTGCACCTATTTGCAGAGTTGTTGTCGCATCTATAAGAGGTCGCTATGTTCACATATTTCTTTTCTTGAAGAACTTTCTAATACTTCATTGCTGGAGGAATTCCATGAACCAATTTTTTTGTCCTCAGAACACTCATTTCCTCCACTATACTTTTAACATTATTTTATTATTTTTTAGGATTTCTACATGAAAAGACAAAATAATCAAATAAAGAAAAAAGAGAATGAAAGATTCTCTACAATTTTTAGAAACATTCAAGTCACCCTTGAACAAAGGACAATTTTTTCAATCGATCTCTCAACAATTCAGGTTTAGTATGGCCTTAGGAAACTTAACTAGTTAGATAGATTTTTCACTTCATTGGATAGTTATTCTTGTATGGAGATTTTTTATATGCCTCGTGTGTCACATACTTATGTCATTGTTAATATTTTAGTCCATGATTTTTTTGACGGGTCTCAATTCGCACGACAACAATAAGTGGTTCTCCTATGTAAGAAGTTCCAATTAGACCTCTTTCCATTTGGAATAGGGAACCCATCCATATTATGGTCTAATAAATTCATTACTAGTTTGTTTCTACTAGCTATAGTCTGGTCCACCAATGAAGGTGAATGATTTATGGTTATGAAAATGGAATATGTAAATGAAGACTATGTAAATACAAGTATCTAATCTACTTCTAATATACCCTATCCTATCTAGTAGAGAACTATAACATAATGAGTTAGAATGAAACTGAACTATGCATAAACCCCAATTAGATAGCTATCATGAAGGCACATAGTTGGAAACACATGCATACAAGTCTATAATTGGAATAGGTTCTGAAAGTTAAATTTCTTGTACGCATTCACAACTCATTCGCTTAGGTCATGTATTATAAGAAAGAGTAAAAAAACTGCAAAAAGACATATATTGTGTCAAAATATTCCATAAAAACATATTAAGATTCCGATGAATACAAAACACCTATCTTGAAATAGTTCTAGTAAAGCATTGACACATGAGTCTTCTTATAAAAATTTTGCAATCGAGGGTCTTATTAACAGCTTCAAATAAAAAGTACATGAAAACTCTACACATCTCAATTTAAGTTGATAATCGTATTCCCAAGTAGCTATGAATTGTACAATCAGTTTGAAGAGCCAAAAATCCCTTCGGTACAATTTTAGTATTAAATGAGGTTCAATGTGACCCTTGTCCTCCAATCTTATCTCATGACCTTTATCCTCCAAATGTTTCTCTTGTCCCCTTTGTAATTATGAGTAACAAAGAGAACAATTACGTTACCAATTTGTCTCCTAGTGTTGATGGGTCGTCATGGATTTTGGGCCATATGTTCTTATGCATCATGAAGACTAGCCTAGGCATGGGAACATATTTGTTATCCAAATTTGACAATAGGTCGTCATGTGGGTCAGATATCCTCTTTATATGTTTATGTTGTATCTCCCTTCTCATTCTTTTATCACTACTACATCTATCTTTACTGCTCCTTTGTCATATTTGGTTATAGATTTCATCATGAGAATGATAAATTTAACCCTCCTTTGATCGGTACCTAGAACCATTAAACATACTAGTGATGAGAATAACCTAAAAAAACTATAAAACTAATCATTATAATTCATATAAATTAAGCATTAAATAATTTAATTATCATGTAAACTTCCCTGCATTCGATTTTTGGTTCATATTCTCATGATTGACACGTTGCATTCTTCAAGGTTACCCACAATGTACCAAATATTCATCATGAAAAATGGATGCACTAAGTTAGAAATTTATTAAAACCTATAACTATAAATTCATATATCTCAGAAATACCTTTCCAATGGTATAAAGTTAAAGGAATGAAACAGACACCTGAGTCAAAATTTATGGTCGTTTTATGAAAGGTATTTTTTAGGTTTTTGAGGCATTAACACTAACTCCTTCGATTTGAGATTGGAGGATTTGATACTAACTCCTCTAAATTTCCATTGGAGGAGTTGATGAACTCCTCCGGCTTTCCATCGTGAGGGAGTTGATACCACTCCTCCGGGATTTTCCATTGAGAAAGTTGATAATTAACCTCCGACTTTCCATTGGAGAAGTTGATACTAACTCCTACGATTTCCACGGAGAAAGTTGGAGGCCAACTCCTTCGATTTGTTTTGGAGGAGTTTGAACAAAATCCTCCAATTTGTGTCGGAGACCAATTCATGAATCCTCATCGAGTGAAAGACGAGGGATAGTTTTTGAACTTTGTTGAGAGAGAAATGGAGCCTATCTAAAGAACTTTTCCAAGTGATCATGTTGGTGCACATTCATCTAAGCTCTCTGGGAAAATTGTATTTGAAAATTCCAATCCTAGACTCTATCTTTGTACCATTGTCAAGCATGTGTTGTATACTTACCGCAATTAAATCATGTATTGGACTTGGTTTCCTGTGATGGTACTTGGTTCAATTTTAGTTTTATACAAGTGGGAAAATATTTAAGTGATGGAAAGGATTAAATAATTATTTTAAAAAGGTTCCCTTTTCTCCCACTCTGCCTCAACTCTCAAACTCATACATTATTATTAAAATATTCAAAACATGATTATAATAAAGAGAGGGGGTGTCACGAGTCCTCCCCTAAATCCATGTTTACTTGTCATATTAAAGTATAAGGGGAAAGTGGGTGGCATGCCATGCCCCTTCTCCCCTCATTCCACAATGTGGGTCTTGATATATGGAAGCAGTTTTTGGTTCATTCCCCCTCTATGTGTATGTATCCATACCCAAAATCGCAACCCAAGAAACTTTGAAACAAGTTCCATGACCCCCTAAAATTTTAAAAATGATATCCGAGCCAAATTATGGATAGGTCTCCTCATCCAAACAATGTATAGTCTAGTTGGGACAATATACCCGAGAGAATCGCTTGATGTTGTCACCTGAATTTTAACCCGTCAACAACTTCCTAGGTCATTCTATTTTGTTGTGTTATTGTTCAAGGGGAGTTTTAGCTTGACCATTCCATAGATTTCCTGACTTTGTACATTATCCTTCTCCTATATCAAGTATTTCTCAAAATCACAAGAATCTTTGTTTGATACTCATGCTTGTAGGGAAAGTCCCCATTGAATTCCTATAGTATGGTTAACTCTTATCGACTATGAAAAATTTCTCTAAGAGGTTGACCTAGGGTCATACCCTAGCCCTATTCAGGTTATTGATAGGTGACCATGTTCTCAGTCGATGGAATTCCATAATTGGTTGCTAACCGTAGGGTTTCCACAGGTTTGATGGCAAGAACATTATTCACACATTGGGATTAATGCAATACATTATATTCCATTTGACAACATTTTTGGTTTCACCCCATTAGCAATTTCTTATTGGATGTTATTTAGAGGGTGACTTTCGTGTGATATTCCATCCTAAGTGCATGTGAGAGATGGACTTGGTGGTGAGTCCTTTTAATATTTTCATCCGAGTTATTCCAAATCTTGGCTCCTTTGATGTTCCTCGTGCGGTTGGATTATGGGGGACTTTATTCCTTCTTTCCCATGCATTCTTTCCTATTGACTTCAACACATCCTGCTTAAGAACCAATACTGATCTAAAGATATAATCAACACAATTACCTAATACACAATAGATCCACAAACAAGATAGAAGAAACCATAATAAATTGCTATAAAACCCCTTGAGGTAGGGCAACACCCATACAATGGGATCCCATTATAAAGGGATCCTCTCCCTGCTCACTTTGCTCCTTCGAGGGTATATCCTCCCATTGAGCACCTGCAAATACAATACTTCTTTTCATGTCTCATTACATTTCTTAAACCCCTTTATATAGTGCTACCATCACCTACATATTCTAGAGGAGGAATCTTCTAGAAGTTTAACCTTCTAAGAAGTCCTCTTTACATTTATTATATCTTAACTACCATAGTGGGCCTTATTTATCAATATAGTGGACCTAGTCCACCTTACATTGAATGACCTCCCACACATCATGGCCCTCCGGGTCTCCACTACCTCTCTAGCTACCCACATTCCATCCTCTTTATGAAAGCTGCTGTCCTCAACGCTGATGTACAACCATATACTGTGGTCCCATGGATAATTGTGGATCATAATGTTGAAGAAGACTAAAGAACCAAAGTCCCATGTAGAAAGGAAACCACCATGATGAAGTAGTCCAACCACCATTGTGCTCTCGTGTCCCATGTCCAAGTGTCGTGAACTCCTCAGAGAAGATTTGGAAACCCAATAACCAACTCCAATTGATGTTCCAAAGACTGACACCTATCATGTGGGATCCAAATAAGAAGATCCATCCACATAGGGAAAAAGGGTCATAGTCAACTGGAAGGAATAATACCACCGTAGAATATGCAGACTAACACCGTAACTAGCTCTTGATGTGGGGACCTTTATGTTCTCTTACGTAACGGGAGTAGAGTCATCAACAAAATATGGAAGTGGTTGTTATCCCATAAATGACAACTATTCATATATAAATCATCACAATCGGCCTCAAAATCTACTCTCAAGCATATATTTTTTGATTATATGCATTCATGAGACTCTCCATAAGAAATCTCCTGCATGTTATTCAATGAATCTTGAATACTACTTAAACTACTACTCTGATGCCATCTGTAATGATATTTGTGAGGCTCTCTGTGAGGCTCCTAAAGCACACATCCAATCTAGCATCCACTGGGCTTTGAAATGATTCAAGAATTTCTTTCTAAGGTTTGAGATGAAATAGCCATCCCAGCACCCTATGAACTCTTCAGCCCCAATGTCACTTAAAACTCAAAAATTGACCTAAGTTTCTCGGCAGAAAAATCAAGGGCTTTTTCTGGAAAAACCCTAAAATATTGTTGAACTTAAATGCTCATAACTTCACTTCCCTGACTGCTTCTCGGGCTGATTTTTTTATTTTGAAATTGGGGTGAAATTGTGAGAAGAACTCAGATCTCTAATTTATTTGGGAAAATTCGCCTAAATGCTACAGAAATAAAAATAAATCACGCTGCCGTCCATAGAAAACCCTCAAAAAATTGCAGATTTTAAAATCTCACTATCTTGACCTTCCTGACTCCGTTTTGGATGATTTTTTCAACTTGGGTGTTTTTCTGAGAGGAACTCAGATAGCTGAATCCTTTCTATAAATTTTGCACAGAAATATACTGAAAATGTCTGAATGTTGCGGCCCTCTTTTTCTTTCCTCCTAAAAAATCAAGAAAAATAAAAATATTTGCCCACAAATTCGCCAAGGAAAGTGCTCGATACCAATTGTTAAGAACCAATGCCAGATCTAAATATATATAATCAACACAATTAATGAATACACAATAGATCCACAAACAAGATAGAAGAAACCACACACACAATATTATTACCAAACCCTGAGGTAGGGCAACACCATACAATGGATCATATTATGGAAGGATCCCTTCCTCGTTTCCACTTGCTCTTCGAGGGGGTAAGTATCTCCCATTGAGCTACCGCCCAAATACAATACTTTTTTCATGTCTCATTACATTGCTTAAAACCCTTTATATAGTGCTACCATCACCTAAGAACATCTCTAGAGGAGGAATCTTCAGAAGTAGAACCTTCTAAGAAGTCCTACATTTATTATATCTAACTTACCATAGTGGGTCTTATTTAATAACATAGTGGACCTAGTCCAATCTTTACATTGAATGACCTCCACCATTATCACCATGCCATATCCCCTGGGCCCCCCTACTACCTCTAGCTACCTTACAACATCTCTTCTCTGATAGTGATTTAGAGTTTTTATTAGTATCTTGGGGCTTGCAGTCATCAATTGAAGGTTCCCTCACTATTGAAAGTGGGAATACATCAATGTCCCCTTTTCGATATATTCTATGCGTTTGACATTAGCCAATTTATTCTCAATTTTGCTAGAATGAACTAGGTAAATCTTGATTCCCATTAGCATTATTAGTAGGTTGTATCACCATTTTTAGTAGTTTACATAATTTAATGGTAATAAAATGGTGTATCACTATGTTCAACTTCAACCTATCTATTCACATAATGTAGATTGTACTGATGGTTGATTGAAGACCTCGGTCTATAGTAGCATCATCGCTTTTAAGTTGTCTCCCGAGTTACATTGGATAGTACGACTTCCACTTTAATTGAGGAGGATTATTTTTTTTAGTTCTTGTTTCTAGATAGCCTCCTCCTCGATTTGAGACATAGATCCATTTTGTATCCCTTTCATGGATATGACATTTGTTGACATCATGGATATGACATTTGTTGACATAGATCCATTGTGTATTCATTTTCATGGCCATGATTATTACATACATATATACATATTTCATGGACCCACAATGTACTTGTAATGTACTTCCAAAATTTCATATAAAATAAAAATAAAATTATGTGGTACAATATTTGCTACTCAATTCCATTTGATCCACTCGTGATGTGCACTTACACTTTGTTTTTTTACTTGCATGACCTTATAACATGTTAGCTTAACACACTTGGCTTAAGCTTAATACCCTTGGCTTAATATCTTACACAAAAATTTGAAAGCAAGTATAGTCTAAATCTTACTTTATTATAAGGATTTATTATAATGCACTCACCTACCTATACTCTAGGATGGGAATTTCAGTCCCTTTGTTTTTAATAGAATCGGACTATGCACATGAAACTATGTCTTGGTTTTAAAATCTCATGCACTACCTAACTATGTCAACATCAGACTTTAACAAGTGACAGTAGTGCTGTTTTAAGGAGGGTAATAATTGTTTTCGAAAAGGTTTCCAAGTGTTTTCCTTTGATGGTTATAATTTCATTATGTTACAACTTGTCCATCCCATAACCAACTAAACACGAAAAACATCCGATCTTAACTAAATCTCTTCTTTGGTCAGAGTAACGAAACGATAATTTCATGGTTTGGCAACCGACTAGTTATCTGGACAGTCATATTTTTACTTTTGGTTTACTTCATATCTCCTACATTTAAGATGGCAGATGTGCTTGTCAAGAGGAGTTTAAGACTCTACCAGAGATTTTAATGAAGGGTCCTACAATCCACAGCCCCAATGTCTCTTCCTCCTACTATTCCCAATCTGGATACGCCATCTTGCCCTAGAGTAAGGTCTTGTACTTCTCATGTTGTAAGGAGTATAATCGTGCCTCTTAGGCTTTGCCGATCTCATTTCTCCCTTGCACCTTCAAAGGGAAGGGCTCTGTATCAAGCAACTTCCACAAGAAACATCTACCACCTCCATGAGAAACACTTGGTGCAGTCAACGGTAATGCTTGGTAAGTTTCACTAAGTGACTAATGTAATCTCATATTTTGAACCGATTTTAATGTTTGGTTGAAGCTGGGAAGGAAAAAGAATAGTTTCATGTATACTTTACTATGAGTTACAGACTTTCCTTTCTCCCATAGAATCTACGTGATTCTTTTTAATTTCATAGTGACAGTAAAATGTTTTCTTACTATAACCATGGGTCGCAAAACCTCTACTTCTCGAAAACTATACTTCGAGTTTACTATGTGTGTCCTATAGGTCTATTTCTAGTTTAATCCTTTGTCTACCCTATACACAACAACTATAAACTGGGATGACTCAGAGTAGTATCCCTAAATGAAGTTAGGTTATTCTTCATGATTACATTTATTGGTGAAAAGTATGATGTCGTCCCTTGCATTCTTTTCTTTGTTCGTCAAGGGTTTTAATGATTTCTTGTTTGAATTATGATCATATTTTGTATTTTCACAAGGAAAATACTTACATTTCTATGTATTAATGGTGGGGGCTCTTACTATTGCGAGGGCACCCACCAAGAGCTTCCAGACTCTTCTCCCCTTCGTCTGGGTTGATTACGAAGCAAAGCATGGCAACAGGAGGATGCGGTGTTTTGGCCCTAAGTTAACTAATCCATCAGCTAGGGTTATCATTGTTCCTTCTTGAGTTTATAAATCAAGATTTTACTTTGTAAATTTTCTAATCTATTATCGTGATGGCTGAATGTAGGTGTGCCCCTTCATAGAGTGGGTTCCAGCCTCTACTCAACTTGGCAAAGGTACTCGGGTTCCAAAGTATGCCCCTTCAACTTGATAAGATCTGGAGGTCTCGAATTCTGTTCGTAGCTTTTTTTTTCTAATGTTAAGAGGACCTATGTTCAAGCACCAATTCTCTGTATCAGATAACTGAGGGTTTAAACCCCTGCTTTTATTATCAAAAAGTTCCACCTCTATGTATACATGATGTGAGAGACTTGGGAATGAAATTCTTGTTTTCTTTTGTTTAAAAGGATTGTTTACCCTAACTGAATCGTTACTAAAGGTCTTGCAACTTCCAACTTTGTGTGTTCGTATGTGTTTGTTTTGGATTGGTTATATCTTTAGCAAGGATTTGCATCGCTCCGTGATTTCTGAGAATGCTAAGTGATTAATAAAATGCTTTATTTTCTTTTATACATAGCATGAATAAGATATGTAGTGACCAGTTGTCTAACTGCTCCTGTAGTATTATCCCTGGCATGATTATCTCTGTCCAAGAAATAAAGATCTTATACTTACACTCATATGCCTCATCATTCCTGGGCTCATATAATGAATTCATACGAAAGTTTTGAAACATTCATATGCATATAACGCTCTATTCTGCATTGATATATATATATATATATATATATATATATATAGAGAGAGAGAGAGAGAGAGAGAGAGAGAGAGAGAGAGAGAGAGAGAGACGATATAATAGCTTTGTTCATTCATTCGACTCTGTTTAAAAACATTCATAATGCCATGATAACGTTATGTTCGGTGGTATCGACATATATATATATATAAGAGAGATATATATATATATATATATATATATATATATATATATATATATATATACACGACCTCTATTTAAAGTTTGAAATATATATACTATACTGTCCTTGCTCATTCAACTCGTTAAATTTTAAAACATATACATATGCATATAATGACTCACCAAGTTTGATATATAGATGCATATAATAGCTCAGTTCGTTCATTCGACTCTGTTAAAATTTAAAATGCATATAATGACTCAGCTCAAGTTTGATATATATACATAGATTGCATAATAGCTAGTCTGCTCATTCAACTCTGTGGGTTTCAAGGTTTGATATATATATATATATGTATGCATATAATAGCTTTGTTCATTCATTTGTCTATGTTAGAGTCTGAGACATATATATATGCATATAATATCTCTATTCATTCATTTGACTGCTCAAGTTATATATATATATATATATATATATATGCATATAATGACTATATTCTCTCATTGATACATATTCGCTTCTGATTAAAATTTGATTCTAGAAAATAAATCTGCATTTAAATCCTATACTCTATTCACTGAATTTCGAATGCCTTTATCTAGTTTCTTCTATGTACCCAACAAGCACAATCTCATTGGCACAACATTAACCAATTCGCTCCATAGGTAGAATACTAAAAATTTGGCATGCAGACTCAAAGAAGCTACACGCATCATTAAAACAGCTACTAGAACTCTTCTATGTAATGATAACATGAACAAGGATTTCAATATAAAATGTCATTCGTATTTATAGAGTTTAGGGTACATATTTGAACTAGTCTAGAGAAAATTAGCAGGGAACAACCATGTTCCTCCCAAACTTAGAATGAAAGAGCCACGATTACTTGCTCGATTCACCCCTATCTTGACCATGAGTCCATAAGGGATAACTTGGAAGTCCCTCTACAACACTGTCCTTCATTTCAGTCCCCTTTTTTTCTTGCCTCACACCCTTCCAAAGTTATTCCCTAATAAGTAAAGTGGTTGAAAGACCCAAAACAGACTTGCTCCCAAAATATACTTAGTAAATATCCTTCCTCCTCACATATTCTTATTTGTAACTTTCCTAGGTGTTTTCCCTTCCTTGCGAATTTTCTGAGCTTCCTAAATCCCTGATTTTCGTGGGCTACCAATGGCCAACTATCTATTTTCTACTTGTAACAATCATCCCTGTGGTAGTTCCAACATGTTCCCACTCATGGAGTCAGTATCGGCCTACTTTTAACATGGTTGTTCCATTTGTCTTCTTGCAATTAATATAAAATATTTTCTTTTCAAACAAGTGTCATTGTCAAATATTTAGTTGGGTCAAATCAGAGTCCTGCCCAACAGTCATAATAAGTTACTACAATTAAAAAATTCGAAATTTGGAATAGCCATAAATGGAAAAAAAATTCCAAACTCGAATTTACCAAAAATGAAATAATTTCTCAAAAATTTAAATTTCCAAATTATTTTATTTTGGGGGATGTCACATCCTTTCCCCCTTTAGTAAAAAATTGTCCTCAGTGTTCGTTCCTCTCTTGGAACAAGATTGGATGAGATTTCTGCATATCTCCTTCCAACTCCCAAGTGGCCTCCTCAGGACTAAAGTGATTCCATTACACCTTTACCTGAGCGATGACTCTGTTCCGAAGCGCTATTTCTCTCCGATCCAGAATGCGTATGGTTTCCACCTAGAATTCACTTTCAGGTTCCACCTATACCAAGTTCCAATCAATCATATGAGTAGGGTCGTGAACATATTTTTTTAATAAGGAAACATGAAATACATTATGAATTCTTAGATTTGCTGGCAATGCAAGTTGATATTCTATGGGTCCAATTCGAGCTATTATCTCGAATGGCCCACAGAACCTGGGTGCCAACGTGGCACATTTTCCTAGCTTCAATGAGCTTTTTCAGGCTTTGACCTTCAAGTATACATGGTCTCTCGCTTGAAACTCTAAGTGTCTTCTTTTCAGATCTGCATAGCTCTTTTGTCTGTCCTGTGCTTCCTTCAAGTTTTGTTGTACCTTTCTCACCATGTTCTCCATTTCTTGGAGCATTTCTAGTCCAACCATGAGTCTGTCAGTCAAGTTATCCCAACGCATTGGAGTCGTACACTTTCTGCCATACAATATTTCGAAAGGGCTCAACTTTGTTGAAGTTTGGTATCCATTGTTATATGCAAATTCTACCAAGTGTATATAATCCTCCCACTTGTTTGGTTTTGTTCTTACGTACCTGCGGAGCATATCCTCTATGATTTGGTTTGTCCTTTCGGTTTGTCCATCCATTTGTGGATGATAACTTGTACTGAAATTCAAGTTGGTATTGAGCCCTGCAAACAATTCCTTCCAAAAAGATGATGTGAATTTTGCGTCTCTATCTGAAATCACCATTTTAGAAATACCATGCAGTCTAAAGATTTCTTTCATCAACATTTCAACGATGTTTATAGATTTAAAAGTAGACTTTACAGGAATAAAGTGTGTAGAATTACTAAGTTTATCGATCACAACCATGATGGAGTCATTCTGTTTCTGATTTTTAGGAAAACCTATTATAAAATCGAGTGATATAGTCTCCCATTTCCATTATGGTAATGGTAATGGTTGTAAGAGGTCGGTTGGATGCTGTGTTCAACCTTAACCTACTGACAATCTTGGCACCTAGCCAAGTATTCCATTGTTTCGCCCTTCATATTGGGCCAATAAAATAGTCTCCTAAGTGTTGTTATTGTTTTATGGTAACCTGGGTGACCAGAGTATGGATTCTTATGCACTTCTTCCAAGATTGTTAATTTTAACTCTACTGAATCTGGTATGTAAAGTCTATTTTTAAATCGTACCAGCCCTTTCTCATCGATACTTAGGTCTGGTTTATCTGAGTTCATGGTATTATTTGGTAGGTCTGGTTTATCTGAGTTCATGGTATTATTTGGTAGTTCTTCCGTTATTTTAGTATAATTTTTGTCATCAACCCCTGCCATATTTATTCTTTCTTCCAAATCACTATCTACCTTGCTAATATTCATCTCAAATAATCCATGGATTCTTCTACTTAGAGTGTCAACTACTTTATTTTCCTTGCCCTTGATATGTCTAACCTCAAAGTCGAATTCTCTTAAGAAGGCTAACCACCTTGCTTGCCTTGTGTTAAGATCTAGCTGGTTAAACAGATATTTCACCCCGCTGTTGTTCGTTAATAATAGGAATCTTATGCTCATTATGTAGTGTCGCCACATCTTTAAGCCATGTATTATTGCTGCCAATTCTAAGTCATGCATGACATAATTGCGCTCGTGTTGTTTTAATTTCCAGGACTCATAACAAATAACGTGTCCTTCCTAGGTTAGGACACCACCTAGCCCTTCTTTACTTGCATCGACACATACAATGAATTTTTTATCTGGCTCTGCTACTTTCAATATGGGTGTCGTTGTCAATAATTCCTTTAGTTTGTTGAAACTGTCTTGACATTTATATAACCAATTAAACCTAGTTCCTTTCTTTTGTAATGATGTGATAGTGTAGGCTATCTTGGAAAACCCTTCTATAAACCTATGGTAGTATCCTGTGATTCCCATGAATGACCGTATATCAGCTACATCTTTAGGTACCGGCCATTCCATAATGGCTTTCTTCTTTTATGGGTCTACGGCAATTCCCTCTGCTAAAATTACATGTCCAAGATAATGTATTTCTTTTTTATAGAAATCACACTTGTCGAAATTGGCGTACAGTTTGTGCTTCCTTAACATTTGCAAAACTATTCTTAAGTGTTCCTCATGTTCCTCCTCCATCTTTGAATAGACTAGGATATCGTCGATGAATACTACCACAAAATTTTCCAAGTAGTCACTGAAGATAATGTTCATTAGACACATAAACGTGGCTAGGGAATTAGTGAGTCCGAATGGGATGACTACAAACTCGTAGTGTCCATATCTTGTCCGATATGTTGTTTTGTTTATGTCCTCATCTTTTATCCGAACTTGATGATAACTGGATCGTAAAACCAATTTTGAAAAGATCTTGCCCCCCCTACTTGATCGAACAGATCATTTATCCTTGGTAAGGGATATTTATTCTTAATAGTCATTTTGTTCAGTTTCTATAATCGATACATAATCTTAGAGTACCATCCTTCTTTTTCACAAACAGGACTAGTGCTCCCCAAGGTGAGACACTTGGTCTGATATACTCTTTGTCCAATAATTATTGTAGTTGTATTTTTAATTATGTCAGTTCTGGTAGACTCATCCAGTAAGGTTCCTTTGAGATAGGGGAAGAACCGGGTAACATATCTATGGAGAAGTCTATTTCCCTTATAGGGGGTAATTCTGGTATCTCATCCACAAACATGTCTCTGAAATCACATAGGATAGCAAAGTCTTGTAACTTTGGCTTATCCTTCTTTTTTTCTAAACTCGTCACTTGGATGGCATCAACTTGGCATCCTTTTCTCACACATTTCTTTAGTTGCATTGATGAAATTTGTCTGACTGATACCAGTTTTGGTATACCTTGGGCTATCCTGGTGGTGCCAGAATCATCTTTATAGCTAAGTATCTTTGTATAACAATTTAATATTTCTTTTTTTCATTCCAACCAGTCCATCCCAATGATCATATTGTAAGATCCTAGTGGTAGGATGTTTAGATCGATTCTTATAGTTTGACCATCTAGGATGAATTCAAAATCTGAGATATAGTTGATTACTTTCCTTTTCGTACCTGTCGCTAGTTGTACAAGCCATGATTTTTTGTGCTTCAGTCTCTTAAGTTTTTTTGACTCTACTATATTCGGAGTAATATAACTTAATGTTGTTATGGGGTCAATTAAAACAGAAATTCGAGTGTCATGGATTTTACCTTCGACTTCTACCACGGAGGACTGGTGGTTAGCTTGTCGTCCATCGATGGTTGCATTTATTTGATGTAGGCTCCTGCCCACATCTCCTACTATCGAGGCTTCTTGCAGGTTATGACCAACAGTTCTATTTGTTGAACTCAAATGTGGGTAGTTCCTCCTGAGACGAGGCTCTCTGCATTCCCAACATTTTAATGGCTCACGGGGGTTGTCCCCAAACCTCCTCGTTCCTAGGTTTACCAGTTTTCCGCTTCCTTGCGTATTCGGAGGGTTGGAGTGAAAATACTTTCTCGAAAAGCTCTTTGTTGTATTTTGATAAGGAGTTGGTTGATACCCCTTCTTCCACTGGTTCATTCAATCTTGTTTCTTATCCTTCCAGGATTTGGGAAACTCTGCTCGTTGTTTATATTGATCAAATCACATTCGCGCTTTTCTGAATACTTTGCTTAAGGATTAGGGTTTGTCAAACTCAATTATATCCCTATAGGAAGTGGTAGATAGCTTAGAAATCATTGAATCTTTACTTTATCCTCCCGGATGTATGGTACAAACCTTAGCAGATCCAGAAATTTATTTATAAGGCCCTCCATTGTCATATGTCTGAGTCGTAACTCGTAAAATTGTTTTGTCTTCCTTTTGTAGTGATTTTCGGAAAGGTATTGTTTCTAGAAATACTTCTTAAAGTTAKACCATTCCAATTGTTTCTCCTTTAGGCCCTTGGCCAATTTCAGATCTTTCCACCAAATACTAGCCTTCCCTTTCATATTGTAGATGGCCATCCTAACCTTCATGTTTATGGAATAGTTGTAGATTTGGAAATAATTTTTGATGTCCAACAACCATGCCTCTGCTTCTTCTCTTGTCTTGGATTCCCCGTCAAATATAGCGGGTTTAATCTTTTTAAATTCTCCTTCAAGGTGATCTACTTGTTTTCTTTTTCTGTCAGTTTTTGTTCCATCTTTAGCTGGCGGTGTTCCTTCAGACAAATTGTCTCATTTTTCCGTTTTTGGCCCTGAGTTCTTGGAGGCTCTTTTGTTGACTTCTTCATCATTATTATTGTCTTTTGGGATTTTCTTGGTCACTATACTGTGCAGCAGGACTTCGTTTATCTCCTGCTATTCTTGTTCTGCCTTCTTCAATTTTTCATTGTCGGCTTTAAAGATCTGTAGCTCGACGATCAGGTTCCTCATTGTTTCCAACACTTCTGTGGGTGAGCTTCCATCACTATTCTTCCTTGTATCTCTAGGAGGTCCTTATTGTGGATATTGTTCCATCATGTTTTCTGCATTGTCTCGAGCTGCCATACTTATTCACCAAAAAAAACAAAAAATCTATTTGTAACCACACAATTTATTAGTTTTGGAAAAAAAACAATTATATACTAAGCACTACAATGGTCCTATTCAGACCCAGTGTTGTAACTTTCGCTCTGATACCATATGTAATGTATCTCAAAATTCTCATATAAAGAAAAAAAACAAATTCAGTGGTACAATATTTTCTACTCAATTTCGTTTGATCCACTCGTGAGCTAGGTACTTACACTTTGTTTTTTTTTACTTGCATGACCTTATAAAATGCTAGTTTAACACACTTGGCTTAAGTTTAATACCGTTGGCTTAATATCTTACACAAAATTCGAAAGCAAGTATATTCTAAATCTTACTTTATTATAAGGCTTTATTATAATGCACGCACTACCTATACACAAGGATGGGGGTTTCAGTCCCTTTGTGTTTAATAGAATCAAACTATGCACATGAAACTGTGTCTTAGTTTTAAAACCTCATGCACTACCTAACTGTGTCAACATCAGTCTTTAAGTCATGACATGAAAGGTTTTTAAGGAGGGTAATAATTGTTTTCGGAAAGGTTTCCAAGTGTTTTACTTTGATGGTTCTACTTTTGTTATGTTACAAATTGTCCCTCCCATAATGAACCGAAAACGATTCTATCCACGTCATTCTCCACCCAACTGAATCTAAGTAAGCCTCCTCCGCTAGCCACAGTAACGAAACGATAATTTCATGGTTTGGCAGTCGACTAGTTCATTGGACAGTCATAGTTTTACTGTTTGGTTTACTTCGTATCTCCTGCATTTAGGGTGGCAGATATACCTGTCAGGAGGAATTTAAGACTCTACCAGGGAATTAATTAAGGATCCTACAATCCGCAGCCCCGATGTCTCTTCCTCCTACTCTTCCCAATCTGGATACGCCAGCTTGCCCTAGAGTAAGGTATTGTACTTCTCATGCTGTAAAGAGTATAATCGTGCCTCTTAGGTTTTTGGCAGTCTCATTTCTCCCTTTCTCCTTCGAAGGGAAGGGCTCTGTATCATGCAACTTCCACATGGAAACATCTACCACCTCCGTGAGCAACCCTTGGTGCAGTCAACGACAATGCCCAGTAAGTTTTCTCTAAGGGATTATCGTATTTCGGATTCGAATAGATTTTAATGTTTTTGGTTGAAGCCGAGAAGAAATTTGCTTCCTGTATACTTTACTGTGGGTTACAGGCTCTCCTTACTCCCTTAGAGTCTACTTGATTATTTTTTATTTCCTAGTGACAGTAAAAGGTTTTCTTACTATAACCATGGGTCGCAGACCCTCTACTTTTGGAAACTATACTTTGAGTTTACTGTGTGTGTCACGTGGGTCTATTTCCGGTTTAATCCTTTGTCTACCCTATACCCAGCAAATGTAAACTGGGGTGACTCAGAGTAGAATCCCTCAATGAAGTTAGGTTATTCTTCATGATTACTTTTATTGGTGAAAAGTATGATTTCATTCCTTGCATTCTTTGCTTTGTTCGTCAAGGGTTTTATCAAATGATTTCTTGTTTGAATTCGCACTGCTATTTTATTTTGTCAAGGAAAATACTTGACATTCGATTTTATATGTATTAATGGTGGGGCTCTTACTGTTGCGAGGGTACCCACCAGGAGCTTCTGGACTCTTCTCCCCTCCATCTGGGTTGACTACGAAGAAAAGCATGGCAATAGGAGGATGTGGCATTTCGGCCCTAACTTAAGTAATCTGTCAGCTACAGTTATCATTGTTCCTTTTTGAGTTTATAAAACAAGATTTTACTCTATAAATTTTCTAATGTATTATCATGATGGTTGAATGCTAGTGTTCCCCTTCACAGCACAGGTTCCAACCTCTACTCAACCTATCAAAGGTACTCGAGTTCCAAAATATGCCCCTTAGACTTATTAAGATCTGGAGGTCTCAGATTCTATTCGTAGTTTTTTCATTTCTGATGTTAAGAGGACCTCTGTTCAAGCACCGATTCTCTGTATCAGATAACTGAGGGTTTAAACTCGTTTTTTATTATCAAAGTTCCAATTTAAATGTAAGCATGATGTGAGGGACTTGGGAATGAAATTCTTGTTTTCTTTTGTTTAAAAGGACT
>SNQJ01S0167880.1:0-15767 GCA_010110895.2 Picea sitchensis
CATTTGGATCGATTCCATGCACGCAATTGTCTCGACTCTTTTTTGTGTGGTATGTTTCCCACATCAAGGGAAGGTAGTCACCATTGACCAAGTAGCCTTCTTTAAATCCGATACCCATACTGGCAACGTACCGTTCATCGCTAAAACCCCACCGGGTTATGAGAACGTCGGTGTTGGCCTTCTAAAAGACTCTTCGTTAATGGGTAATTTCCCCATTCCACCACCTGATGTTCGACGCTCGTCCATTTCTTCAATCAACATGATCTCTACCTCGCTTCACAGAATTCTTGTGTCTCACGACCCCTGGATAGTACCTGACCCTGGAGATCATCTTCGTTACGACGATGAAATGCCGTTAAGTCCGGTTGAATCCACCTATCAGGCCATTCAATTGACAACCCTTTCTACCCCCTCTCTTGGTGAGTTATCTCCAGATCCCTTCCGTGTCATTTTTCCCACAGACGAGATGATCATGTCTGTCATGGAGGACACCCCTTGGGACGATGGACATCATCGTTCCATCCTCTTCCTGGAGCAACATACCATTGAGAACTACCAATGGATCTCGGCCCTGTCGACCATTGTCGTCATATCAACCGTTCCGTCCACGCACGATGTGTTTTCCAAAGGGAACTTAAGCAATATCTCACCCACTATTCCCCTTGACATATCCATCAAACCTGGAATTGTCAAAAATGTCCATATCGGAGCTTCGTGTTCCCCTAACGAAATTGTCACCTATACGTCCCTTTTCAAAGAGTTTCGTGACATCTTCGCCTGGAGCTATGAAGAAATGTCGGGTATTGACCCTGACATTGTGATACATGAGATCAAGACATACCCCGACGCTAGACCCATCCGACAACGCCTTCGTTAGTTCACCCACGTAAAGTGGCTGCTATCAAGCTTGAAGTCGAGAAACTTCTCAAAGCCGATTTTATTTACCCGGTGGCCCTCACTGAATGGGTTTCCAATCTTGTCCCGATCGACAAGAAACAAGGCACAATCCGTGTATGCGTTGATTATAGGGATATCAACAAAGCTTGTCCCAAAGACAACTTTCCTACCCCCTTCGTCGATCAGATTGTCGACGATTGCGCTGGAAGTGAAATCTTCTCTCTGATGGATGGTTTCTCCGGGTATAATCAAATCAAAATTGTTCCCGAGGATCAACATAAGACTACTTTTATTTGTCCTTGGGGTACTTTTGCCTATCGAAAACTCCCTTTCGGTCTCAAGAACGCTGGCGCAAATTTTCAATGTGCTATGTCTTATGCCTTCCATGATATCAAGCACATCATGCAACCATATCTGGATGATTTACCCGCTCACTCAATGCGCTGAGTCGATCATCCAACCCACCTCCGAGCCATTTTAGTCCGCTATCGGTTTTACCGTATACGTTTCAATCCTCACAAGTGTGTTTTCTGCGTGGAATCCAACCGACTTCTAGGTTTTATTGTTTCACGTCAAGGGATCAGGGTCGATCATTTAAAGGTTGAGGAAATCCTTAATCTCCCTCCTCCTTCTACACTTCGCCAGTTACAAAGTTTGCACAGGAAAGCAAACTTTCTTCGTCATTTTATCTCGAATTACGCCGAGATAACTCGTGGATTTACGTGGCTCCTAAAAAAGGGATCTGAGTTCGTCTGGGATACCATCACAAACAAAGCTTTTGAAGCTTTGAAATTATCCCTCACACGTGCTCCGCTTCTCTTTCCCCCTGATTACAGTCACGATTATTTCCTCTACCTTGCCGCTTCGGATTATACCATTGGTATGGTTCTTGTCCAAGAGGATGATGCTAACGACGAACATGTTATCTATTACTTGAGTTGAAGTCTAACGCCTACCGAAACCAAGTATTTACATGTCGAAAAACTGGCCTTGGAAGCCGTCCAAGCCGTCCAACGCTTCTGGCACTATATCCTCTCTCGCAAGACTACAATGATTTCTAACTGCAACCCTATGCAACACATTCTCACACGTCAATTGCTAGGGGGAGAATACTCCAAATGGATCGTGATACTCCAGGAGTTTGACTTGGGATTCAAATGCACCAAGTCCAAGAAGTCCTTAGTGTTTTCTGAGTTGATATGCGACTTTCCCTATTCTGAAATAGAAAATGTAGCAGCTGATTCATTACCCGATGAATCCCTTTTCCTCATCAACTCTGATGATCTTTGGTATGGTGATATCATCATATATCTCCAAACCCAGAATTTTCAACCAACTTTGTCTAGTATTGACCCATGTTGAATACACTATCAAGCCCGTCAATATATTATCCTCGAGGATACTCTTTATCGTCGGGGGATTGACTCAGTTTTTCGATGCTGCCTAACATTAAACGAAGCCAAGAAAGCTCTGAATGACTGCCATTCTTGGGCGTGTGGTGGTCATATGTCTGGGTATGCTACTGCCCAGAAGATCTTACGAGCAGGGTATTTTTGGCCTTCTTTATTTAACGACTGCATCATCGCCGTTCAAAAATTCCATGCTTGCCAGACCTATAATCATAATATCTAGTCACATCCCACTCCTCTTCACCCTGTGGTCTCCGTTGGTCCCTTTGTGAAATGGGGCATCAATTTCATGACATGTCACCCCCACTCGACTGGGGGGCATGGATACATTATTGTAGCTGTAGATTACTTTACGAAATGGGTCGAGGCGATGCCGACATTTGAAAACACTGGAAAGACCGAAGAATCATTCATTTTTAATCACATCATAGCTCGTTTTGGTGTCCCCCAGGCTATCGTCACTGATCACGGTAGCCACTTTCGAAACTTCATGATGTCTGAACTTATTGAAAAATTGGGTCTTCACCATGAAAACTCAACGCCTTATTACCCACAAGCCAACGGCCAAGTCGAAGAAATTAACAAAGTTCTCATAACTATGCTCCGACGAATGATAGGGATTCATAAAACAAGTTGGCACACAATGTTGTTTTCGACATTGTGGGCTTACCAGACATCTGTCAAGTCCGCTACTGGGTTTACACCTTTCTGGTTAGTCTATGGTTTGGAAGCCATTCTCCTGATTGAATGCGAGATACCCTCTTTAAAACTAGCTGTTGAACTCCTACCAAACACTTCTGCTGAGGAAGAACATCTATTGTATCTTATGCGATTAGACGAAACTCGACGCGATGCTACCCTAGTCATAGAAGCCCAGAAAAAATGTGTCAAGGCCCAATACGACAAACATGTCAAGCCTCGCGTTTTCTCCGAAGGAGATCTCATTCTCCTCTACGAACAAGATCGAGATATGCTAGGAGCTGGAAAATTTGAAGCCATGTGGTGAGGTCCTTATATCGTTAAACAAGTGTTGGAAAAAGGGGCTTATGAGTTAGTATATGACAATGGTATCCCTTTGAGTGAACCTAGAAATGGGTTGTACTTGAAGAAGTACTATGCATAAGATCACCTGTGCATGAGTACCTGTATTTTTATTGTATCATACTTCTTGTGTGTTACTATAGCTTGCTTTTGTTGTTATCTGGTCTCTGCCCTTATGTGACATTGTGTTTGATTTTCGGATGTCAGATTCTTCGCTACCCTACATTGGCTTCACTGATGGCACTAGCCATAGTACTCAGAACCTTGCTTTTGCTGCATGGGCAATTTACGCCCCTACAAACGAACTTGTCTCCTTACGAGGTGTGTGTCTCGGTCGTGCGACCAACAATGTTGCAGAGTATAGCACCGTTATTGAATTATTGATTGATGCTATCTCACTCGAAATCCGTCATTTGGTTGTGTGACTCGATTCGCAGCTCGTAGTACTACAGTTAGGTAATGTCTATACTATTCGAAGTCCTACTTTATTACGAGTGTATTTGCGAATTCGCCTCTTGGAATGTTATTTTGATTATATTGAATATCAACATATTCCTAGATGTCTAAACACATTAACTGATGCATTAGCTAACTATGTATTAGACAGACATTTGGGTCATTTATAAATCAATCACACACAACACAAGATAAATTGGTAGAAGCCGTATGTATATATAACGATCAAAAGAGTTTTTACAAAAAAAGTTTTGTCCGAGAACCAAAATTTCAAAATCTGAAGCTCATAGCTTCTACAAAGTGACGTCATGGATGACGTTCATGGTAACACACGACTGCCCGAGAAACCCTACGAAGCAGTCAGCCAATGGACTTTGACACTCCTACTGTATGACGTTGATAACGTCGTGGAACCTCTCCAAGAGGCATTTCTGGAATATCTGCTGTCAAACCCTCTAGGTTTTGTTCCATCGCTTCATAATCTTCGACGTCCCATCGTGGCACTGGCGCCACCTCTCCTCATCGCTGAATAGGAGAAGTACCAGGAGGTCGGTAAGGTCCCACATCTGTGTCATCAAAAAAGAATTTTGTATTTAGACCTTGGACGAACATTTAAAAAACATTTGCATATGATAAAATTCACAAAAACATTTAAAAATAAAAAAATTGTGTACTTCTTACCAAGTTCTCCCCACTGAGCACCCTCGGGAAAAACCAAATCCGGATCTCCTCGGAAATCCAACCCGGCATAAGCATAATCGTCGACCATCAACATATTTGATAATTGGTCCAGCTACGTGCCGGGCCATGAGCTGACACCATCTCAACATTCTTGGATCTGTTGGAGCTAGTAAATCCCACTCAACTTGTAGCCTCAGCAAGGGAACCCTCTCAAGGAAGAAGGACACCAACAAGGACCTGTACCTGAATTTCTTCAGGTCACCTCGTATGCATTTGGTCAACTGCCTCTTCATGCTATGAAGCACTGAATCTGCCCAGTTAAAAACCCGAGGCTCAGTACACTCTATGGCATACTGAAAGTAGCTTTGAAGAGCCATGTGAGGAGCAGAGCTCCCATCCATACGAGAAATGGTGAAAAAAATAGTGCGGAGGGTCAAATCCCGCACTCCCCAAATAACTACTTTCCCTTTGCTCCTCTCTGCCTCTGGAACACAGTGCAAGCGACAGTAATCACTCATAGGCAACCCACCACCTCTGCTACCAGTTAGGCTCACGTGGTACCCACGCCGTGAAAGTCCTGTCAAGAAGTAAATGTCCTCAATATCCAAGGACAATGTGTGGACCCCTACATGGAATACTTGTTTATCGGGATCCCACATATGCACAAGGTACTCCAATAACCTGACTTGGGCCCTCATGCCCGGGATATGAAAGAACTTCAGAAGACCACAGTCTTGTAAAGCAACAATGGTGGCTAGATGATTTCTAGCAATGGAATTATCTTCTTCGTGCTCCCTTTCACGCCATTCCAGAACCATGGTGATGGCCAAATACCTGCATAAGAAGCATAAGAAGCATAAGAAGACAATTAATAACTCTATTCAACACTTGGTATCTTTTCATTGAGCAAAACTTAATTTTTTTTTACACTTTGCGGTTCTCACAGGTTCCCTTTAGGCACAGTGCAAGGTTCTCGCAGGCACCTTTGGGCTCACCTACGAGAATGACCCATTCTCGCAGGTCCCGCATGGCTGGCCTGCGAGAATGGATGAGTGCGACCAAAACCCCCAAAACAAAATCAAAACTGTGTTTTTGCCAATGAAAATGAAAAATTAAACCATGAAAAGGTAGAGGACAAAGAGCCTACCTCACTTTCACAGACGGTTCGTCGAATGGATGCTCGTAACTCCCGCAATCAAACACCGAAGTTCAAGGGCAAAAGAGGGGTTTTTGGGCTCAAATATTGGTAAAGTCAAAATGATATGGTAAAAAACATTTTTACCCCTTTATATTTACTTTTACCATTTTATTGGATTTTATAATTGTTTATTTATTAAAACCTAATGCCTAATGCCCTTTTGAGTTCAACTTTTGTAGGCGTAATGACTTTGATGTTCATGCACAGGGATGTGGATATATTTTTCTTCTTCATTGCATGTTTTGATTGTTTTTTATGGTTTTTGTACAAAACTTCGAGCTTAGTCTTTGTCCGTTCTCACGCTCGAAAATACATGAGAACGCGATCGAGCACACTTTTATCACTTTTTCGGGCTCAACAAGGATATACGAAAAAGGAACCCCCCTGGAGTCTCCTTTAAGCTCTTTTCAGACTCTCTAAACATGAAAAGATTGCCGAGCGATCTTGCTATTTTCACGCTTGTTAAAGTATTTGAAGAAAGCATCTGTTGGGAGATAATTTATCTCTTTTTTGGTCTCATCAGACTATTTTACGAAAAAGGAACTAAGAGAGTTCTCTTTTAAGTGTTTTTCCAGACTCTATAATCATGAAAAACCTTTGAGTTTTCTATCTTTGGACTCGTTAAACAAACATCGACAGACCCGTAATGGGATCGAACCACTCCTTCCTAGGGTTCGTTAAACATACTCCGAAGGACTCATCCAAAGGATGAACTTATATCAACAAGCATATGTTATCCTCCTCAAGCTTGAGTAAAAATAAAGAGGTACTCGCCTGAAATGGTGGGGGAAAATTTGGGAAAGGGATGTGTTTTCGTATTCATATTAATTGGTAGTAAGTGTCTCTCTTGAACATGACACCCCCCCTATTCATTATTTGAAGCTGATTTGGGAAATCCATTTGTCTCTCATTCGATTTTCTACAAGGTCATACCCTGCGTCGTCTCTAAGTCAATGCTGCCAAATCATCGATCATGTCATTCATATGTTCAAGATAAGTTCATTTGAAACCTCTATTGAGTCGGCCATCTGCAGTTGTCCATTCTCTCCGTGTCGACCTTCCCTATGTCCAGTCCAACTTATATCATACTCTGTTTCACCTTCAAAATCTGTTACTCATTTCATGTCATTGATGAGGGATACATCAAGGCCCTCCTGTGACGAGTTTTGTTCCATCAACTTCAACTCATTATTTGGAAACAAGACTTAGAAATTCTTTGGTACCTTGGAACCTGTATGCCTCAATGGCAGGTTTTCTCACTTTTGACAATGGGTTTACATCATTGACCCCTGATTGAAAGATTCCGTCGGATGTTCGACCTCAACTCATTCATTCACATTCGATGGATTGTACTAGTGTACCTTGCGAGTCATTGACATTAATGGTGATTTCCCTCGCACTTGTTAACAGTTTCATCAATGACCGATAATCAAGTGGTTTCTACCATGTTCGACTTCAACACATGTAATCACATGGTTAGATTCGTACTTTTGGGCGATGGGATTGAAGACCCTGGATATCATCTCTTTGTCCAGGTTGTGATGGAATATGTATAATTTGCAACACATAGATCCACTTTGTATGTCTCGTGGCTATGGCGTCTCAAATTTGAATTTTCTCGCATAGATCCACAGTGTATTCCTGGTGGCTATGCTATATTTTGACAGCATGGATCCACAGTGTATGATTGGTGGCCATGACCTATGTCTATAATGTCATCCGTCTGTGATCTGAGTATGGGAATGCCTACCTTAGAACTAGTATGATATTTTGCAGATGCTTGGTTGTTCGCAGGTTTAGGATTAGGTGCGCTCCTGGTTTTCGACATACACACACACGCAGTTTACAAAGTATTTCGACTGTCACTGATTCCAGCCTCATACTTTGGGGGGCATTCTGTTACCCATGATTTTTGTCATATTGATGATGTATTGATGATGGTGTACTCAGGCTCCTAATAAGAACTTTCTCCTGAGAAAAGTGACATTCATCTCTTCCCAGAAAACATACTTTTTAAGAGAGTTCACAGGTTGCTTATATCGTAGGGTGCGAGAATGACCCATTCTCGTAGGCTGCCTTCAGCTAGGGTGCAAACTTATCGCACTGTGCTACATAGCTAGGGTGCGAACTTGCTCTCAAGCTTGGAAAAAGATGAAGTCTCGATGGTTCTATAAGGGAATCTTCTAGAAGAATGGGTTGGCATTCAAATGGTTATCCTTTTACTGGTTTCCCTGATATTGTGGGATCATTCTTGTCCAAGTAACCATCTCATCCTTTCTTATATATTGATGGGATTCTCATGGAAAAGGTTAAGCAAGATTAATTGGAGAATTGGTGAAAGAATTGTGTGAAGAGCCTAATTTGAACATGAGCTTGGAGACTCTAGCAAGTCTATCAAGAGGAATTGGATCTTCTTCATACAAGGATCAAGCAAGTGTGTGTTTTGGAGCCAAGAGCCACCGAAAGGAAGCTTGCGACATCAAGGCGATCAGGTTGTATCTTCTACTTTCGATTAATATGATACAGCGACATGTCCCTTTCCCATAAAGTCATTCTTACTTTATTGTGTAATTCCTTGATCATACACATAAGTTGATGATTGAATATATTTTTCTATCTTCACTTTGGTTGGTTCATGTTGTCTTGGTCTTGACCTCACAAGAGCACTGGAGCGAAGCGGGAGCAACAGAGACCCTAGGAAGTGATACAAAGGTATGTTACTTGTTCCTCCCTACTAGCTAATTCAATGGTCATAACTTAGGAAAAGAGTCATGTCCTGTCCTGTTTTGTTCTAGATCCAGGTGGATCTAGGGAGATCTGTTAGTGTCTGCACCTACCGATTAGTCCGATAACAACATTTTTGTTCATTTACTCTCAATAACAGGTCACCCCTGAGCCAGGGCTATGAATCCACAAGGACATGTCCTAGGCCAAGTCTAAATACACAGTACTTGGCTAAGTATATCTCAGGTTCTCAACCTCACAACAATCCTAATTTCCATCTCTCTTTCCCCCTCAGCCTGCACAACCCAAAGAAATGAACACCTTTCTCTACCATGCAGTCCTTGAGGTTGTTCCATTTCTCTCCAGGGCTCTAGTGCTACTGGTCAGGAAATATCCCTATTGGAAATTCCAGGGACTCTAAGCTCTGGACAGTTCCATCCAAACTGCCATCAAGTTCATGCACACAGGCATCCATTCCCTCTGAGAATGATCAGTAAATCATTACAACCATTCAACAATGGCTCTCCTCTTCTTGCGATTCGTTTCCATGCTCATCCCAAGAACACATGAACTAGTAGTAGGGAGTGAAGAGGAAGAAGAACGAGTGAACCAATGAGAAGAGGACAAACCAAGGGAAGAATGACCCCAAAACATCCCCCAAGGGATGTTTAAATAATTACATGAAGACAAGAGCCACATGGCCTCCCTCCCAAGAATCTCATGTAACTCCCTTTTCTCCATAAAATCAATTATGGGTAAATAAAATAATAATAACAAGACTTAGCCCCTCAAGCCCCCTCTCTCGTGGAATTATAGCCCCCTATCTCTTTTGTCCTTGTCGGTCTTGTAGCCAATGGTGTATTTTATTAATGTATAGGAAGTGTTACATTTCCTAGGCACTCTGGCCCCTTTTCAACTTTACTGTCTCACCAACCTAAGTCATATTTACATAATACATTATAGTTTATAAGGGTTAGAACTGGGATGTTACATCCCCTCCCCCTTTTTTGGCACTGTCCTCAGTTCACAACACCATTCCAATGTTATTAACATTACAATTCCAAGACCTCTAGCCTTAATTCACACATGCAATCTAGCTCAATCTTATATACATAGGCACTCTGGCCTAAAACATGTATGCATAGGCATTCCGACCCAAAACATGTATGATGATCTTCAGAATTTATATTTTTGGAAGCAGTTTCAACCAACAAGCTCTCCTTCCCTCTCAGCCCTGCATAACCCAAAGAAATGAACCCCTTTCTCTGCCATGTGGTCCCTCAGGATGTTCCACTTCTCCCTGGCTTTAGTGCACTCGTCCAGGAAGTTTTAGAGTTGTGGGTTCCATAACTCCAGTTGTAGCAAGTTCATTGGACTTTCTTCCTTCCATGCCTTTGTCATTTAGTTGCTCCAACATCACCTTCTTTTCTCTCATAGTCTGGTACTTTTATAGATATTCAACATTCATCGTTTTCCTACAATATTTCAAATTAGCGAGCATGCCAGTTCAAAATTTGTGCATAAAATTCTCATTTTTTCTCATATTGTAAGAGGAATTTTTCATAATCCAATACAATACTTATCTGTGCGATTCATGGATCTGCATCCATGTGGTTGTCTCGTTAACTTGTCTCACTATTTTCCTTGACATACCCATTGTGTGCATAACCCCAATCAAGAGCTATCAAAGTCTTCTCTTCCTTGTGGTCACTCACCTTCCAGGCCTAGGCTCAAGCATCCCCTTCTCTGCTATGCAGTCCCTTAGGCGATCCATCTTTCCTGACCAAGTTTCTCTTGCACAAGAATATTTCTAGGGACACGGGGTTCTCATGTCACAACAATAGCCTTTTCCATGATTTCCATCTTGCATATCCAACATATCATCTGTATTATACACATACAGTCATCATGAGATATCATTATAACCATTTCAAACACAAATGTCAAATCTGTTTTATATAGGAAAATAAAATTTTCCAAACATGATCTTTCTACTCATAATGGTTGGCTCTGCAGCTGTAGATATCAATCTTCCTTATGGGATTTCATCCCTACCATATCCAAGACCATTCTACTTGCAATTTCTTCAATTTACATTCGGCCAAAACAATTCCTCAGTAATTATCAAATCATAAGTGCCAAAACTATTTTATATAGGAAAAATAAAACTTCTAGACATGAGATTCTTCTCATAACAATTTGACTCTTGAAAAAATAAACATTGGTCTTCTTTATGGGCTTACAACACTGCCATATCCAATACCCCTTTCCTCCTGCAATTTCAACATTCCTCAGCCAAAAAAATTGTCGCTATCTCATGTACAAGACATATATTCTCATGACAATGATTCAAAGAAAAATCACAAAGTGCTCTCAAAATTGTTTACAACTAAAATTCAATTGATTCTATTAATCCAACTATCAATTGGAAGGAACTCATCATTACATACACATGTATTATCAGTCACGTAGAATTTTCATAATGCAACAATTAATAAGATAACAATCAATGTTCCAATACCCATGGTCACATCTACACAATGCATCCATGCATTGACTACATAATACCACATAACTATGTCATGTATTCCACCATGATGAGTTGGAAGGTCTGGCCAATGATTCAACACATCATCCACACACTTCATACTGCTTGCCTAACTATTTGGTTACCTTCCTTTTCCACCCAAACACAACACCAAGAATATAATCCTTAGGTTCTCTTTAGTGTTGGAAAAGAGGTTGCAATCCAAACATCAGATATATAGTAGATACTATCGATAACTCACATAACGTTATAGCCCTTCCATATCCAACCATATTATGGTCTCACACATGACTAGCTCTATGGATATTCATATATAAGGAGTATGTCTCTTGAATTACTTTGTTATGATCCCATAACCAATCATAACATAATATGCAACTGACATTTTATCTAAGTGCATTCTAGCATCAACAACACTTACACACTCTGGGTCTTCGACCATTACATATCAATTTAAATATTGAAAATTAACTGATAGAATCCTTACCTCGATCCCCTTCAACATGTATGCATCAATGGAAACTAAATGCATACCTGCCTGGTTGTTACCAACCTACTTGATGTTGTCTGACCAATTGATATTTGTAGAAGCTCACAGACTTCCCCCTTCATCATTTTGATCACCATTCCTGCCATCCTCATGGGTCTTCACCTCGATGGAAATTATAAGAAACAACAACATCCACATATTTAACCCTGTTGTATCATTTTTCCTGAATGCATAATCCATCCTTAGTCACACTCAAACATTATTTCATAATACAAACTATTCTAAGTTCACCAGCATGTTATATGCATATCCAAGCATGTACATATGAAAAATTACACATCTATATGCAACAAGCCTACTAATGCATATGCAATTTAACTTCATTGTATGCTTCATGCACTCTAGTGCATTTATGTTTCAATTCACTTATTTATTTATCTATTTCTGTTGTAGTTGGTTGTCGTTGAATTCCTTTAGATCCTTGATGCCTTGCGTGCTCCCATTCTTCTCATCTTCACTATGGTTCCTTGGGTTTGAACACTTTTCCAACCACATTCCACCTAGCCATTCTTTCCCACTTAGTACCATTCCCCAATGGAAATCCATTTTCATTCAGTGCCACTTTTGAAGTGAGAGAGCATTCCAATTCCTCTGCATTGGAATCTTGCTTCCACTATGAACTCTGATTTAAGATTTTAGACAATAGATAAGTCATATCTAACAAATCCTTCCATGGAAATCCTATGCTTGACACATAGAGATTATTCACACACCACCTCTTAAGCTCTTTGTTTCCTTCCACATCAAGCTTGCAACTATCTACACATCTCTACCTTCAAGGCTATGGAGCCTTACTTTTCCTTTCTATGCCCATTAATGACATTATTCACCTGCTAGCTTCATGTCCCATGTGGGGATTCTTTCTTTTGTAGTACCTCATCCAACTTTTCAAAGCAAAGTCATGCCTCCGTGACCCTAACTTCCGATCCTATTCTTGAATTGATCTGGTTATACCTCTAATCTTGATAAAACTGCAAGTAGCCATCTTGTTAGAACTATACATATCATACGAAAATTGTCAATTAAATTTACAAGTACCTTTTTATTTAAGTGATAATATTATTCTTTAATTAATATCATTTTTCCTTTTTATATGAATTAACTCTTTTTTAATCATGACTGTGTGTTGGTTCTTTTGTCTTCATGAGTTCATCACATACATGGATCAACTCATTATATCATAATCATGCTTCTGTTGTGTTCACAGTTCACAAACAGATCATATTTTGACCCTACATCAATTCCCTGTGTTATTCTAGTGTTAACTCTCTGTCGAATTAAATCTTTATGAGGCGCTTCCTTCAAACCATTTACATATGACCATATGCGCAAAACCACGAGCTTATTGATTTGAGAATTGCCTCTTCTTTTCCCTTTGTTTCTTAATATAGAGCCCCTTCTCCTAAGGCTGCAAAACCTCTCGGTCAAGGGTCTTTAATCCCGAGCCGAATTGGCTCTCTGAAACCTTGATGGTTTCATTCTGTATCTAAACACAGGCCCTTTCGGATTTCTAGTGCATGTTCGATGGCCCCCACGACCTTCTCCTTCACCCTTGAGAAAAATCTTAGAGTTGGCGCTAGCTCCTTTTTCACTTGGCCCCTCTTTAGATGCGACCTTAGGCAATGACCTCACGCAGATGTGCGATTGAGGACATGCTCAAAGGTGGTTTGGAACCAAAATAATTTTCACCCCACAATTCACCTCAAGCCACCATGTGTCCTTTTGCCAAAACCGTGGTCTCGATTGCGGCCCACCCTCGACTTTGTAAAACCCAAGCACCTCCCGTCCCTGCAATGCGAGGTGACTGTTGAACTCGTGATCATGATGGTGCTTTTAAACAGACGACCGAGATCTACCTCTTGGGAACCAACATTTCAAATTTACCTCTCCCAGATCGACGGTTGTAGTCATTTCATAATTTCGGACCTCGGAATTCTCAAATCTCAAACTTTACTTCCCTCGAGATACATGGGATTCTGCCACACGTCCTTTTGAATCGGACGGTGGGGAATTACTTTGGACTATCTGATGATTGATGTTTACTTCGGGTCCTTACCCGAAATCCACAGCTTCAGGCCACCTGCTCTCCTGATCTAATGGTTCAGGTCTACTTCGGACGATCCAACAATCGATGTTTACTTAGGGTCTCCATCTCTCCGAGCTTCGGGAGTTTCAACTCTCAACTGAAAACTCTCGGAGTAATTTCTCCGGAGTCCACGATTCTTCGCCACATAGCTAAATACTATAAGCGGACACGTGGTCCAATCAGGAAGGTGACACGTGTCACGTCCTATCTGACATTTCAATCATCCCCATGCTCAAAACTTACTGACACGTGGCTCACATCCCATGTGTCCATGTCATCCCCGGTGATGTCTGCAAGCCACATCACTTCAAAAATTATGGGGTCCACATCACCTCCCGGTGACATCATCGTGCCCCACCACTTCGTCTCTTTGGGAGTGTCCACACTAGCACACTTCCAATTCTCCCGAACTACAATTTCCCGAACCGGCCAAAATGCCACCATGTGTCTCCCTTATCGGACGACCCATATTAACCCTGAACTTCAGGACTTTGGAAGTTACTATTGCAAGGATCAATGGCTGCAATTCCTTCAGGCCTTCAGACTTCGGAAAACTCAAACTTCAACTTTTTCCCAAAATGTTTTTATCCAAAGCTCGCGATATACTGACGTGTGTTTCCCAAGGATCGATGACTATGATTTCTTTGGGTCTTCGTACTTCAGAGAACTCAACTCTCAACCTTCTCTTTTCCCTGGAGTGCACAGATTTTTGTCGCGTGTCCTCCTAGACTGGACAACTTCAATTCACTTTGGATCTCCGGGGTCCAGAAATCTCAATTCTCAACTTCTTCTTGCTCACCTTTTCTCGGAGTGCTTTCACCGAGAGCACATGATCAGTTGACGTGTGTCCTACAGATTGACAGTCCCCGACTACTTCTACTCTTTGGAGGTTCTTTGCTCGAGTACTAACATGTCACACCACTGCATTCCTTTCAATTTGTAGGGGAACGCATCGACGGTTTGGAGTAACCCTCTTTTCACCCCACAATTTTTCTGATGCTGACATGTAACCCCTTGGTGAAACCGTGGTTTGGATTACAGGACCACCTTGGGAAATTATCTCTCGTGAAACTTGGTTCCCCGTAATGCCTCCTGTCCTTTGATCTCTCTCTCCCATGGGATCCAATGGTTGTGACCTTAGCCCTTGCTTCCTTTACATTAGACGACCCCTGTTCACTTGTCCTCCGGTCCAACGATCCCGGATCTCTCCTGATCCTACAATGGAAATCACTCCCGAATTCGAATGGGGGACTGTCACAATCCTTCAAACCCCTTAAAAATGATCTTTGACAATCTAACTCTTGTGTAGATTCTGCAACGCCATTCCTCCTAAGATTTTCAACTTCACGGTCAGAATTTGATCTCAACCATGAGCCTCTGATCAACAAACGCGATCCATACCGACCCAATGTTTCAACTAGAAGCTCTGATACCAATATGTAACATACTCGACCACCCAGAGGCCGGGCTACGCCACTTAAACATGATGCAACACACGCAACCACCCACAATCTAGGCATGCTGCAGTCCCAAGACTCAGTTCTCTGATCTCTAATTCGAAAACAAAGGACTTCTCAACAATGTTAGAAGCATGCACACTGTTGATATTATGGTATCTTCGGGAGGTATCAACCTCCATTGTGACCCTTTAACGAGATTAGAATATTCTGGAAGCAAGAAAATAAGTGAATGTAACCCTAGAAGATATGTCAGGTGAGAGAGATAATTAATATGAATGAATTAGTACCCAGAATGAGAAGTCAGACTAGGTAGCCTGCTAGAGCCAATATAAATACAGGGCACCGGTTCTCATTTTACACACAACTCTCAGAATTACAAAGAGTCACTTGTGCACACTGCAGTCTGGCAGTCTTGTGCGCAAGTTCTGGAGAAGGTGCTGTCGCCAGTTCTGAAGCCTATTGCTTCTATCTTTTGGGTTGGACTCTCTGATCAACTTTGGTTACTTGATTTTTTGGTCAAATCTAGGCTTGACCAAGTCAAAGCAGCCATGACTTACTCTATGAAGTAAGAAAACAAGTTATATGGAGATTCTAACTTTATAGCCTGGAAGACAAGGATTGACCTCATCCTTGCCAAGAATAAAGTGTTGGATATCGTGAAAGGAAAGATCGTGGAACCAGAGTTTGAAGAAGGAAAAGAGAAGGAACCGAAGAACG
>SNQJ01S0167881.1:0-18623 GCA_010110895.2 Picea sitchensis
TACAAAGGTTATTTTTCATATATATGACGTCCTTGGTATGGAAAATTTTAGGGGCTAAATTTCATCCAAGTGCTAATTTTGCATGTTTTTTCCCAAAAAAGATTCACCAATTTCCATTTTTTCTAAAAGTTATTCGCCCAAATTGTATATGATAAAATTATTTAACCTTAAAAGTCTCTACAAGTTTTAATAGAAACTATATAAAATACTTATAAATTTGAATATTTTTTAAAAAATATCGCTAAACATTTCACTGTTTGCATGCTAAGGACTAATACATTTCTCCAAGGTTTCAACACTTCAAGATAAATTTCCATCCTTAAAATTTTCCTTGCTCCTTAGGCATGTCTAAGGAAATTTTAGAATATGACATAGACAATATCAACTTGAGAAAGAATCCACATGATGGCATACCCACTCTAGAGATTCCTTACGAGGAACCCCAAATTCCCTCCATGTTTTGCTAGAAATTTATTCTTTCAAAACCCTAATGTTGGTTAGTGATATCAAGCATAGAAATATAATTGTCTTAATAAAAAATAGTATCACCCATAGTTGTATTCATCTCAAGTCACAAAAGAAACTCATTGTTATTACCATATGAAATATAATTTTCAACTCATTATAGCTAGCAGAGGTATGATTAATTGTTGTGGTAAGTGTGAGAATGTGAAAGTTCAAATGGGGGGACTACTTTCTCAAATCAATTTTTTTTTACATTGAAATCATACGATGTGATGTAATTGTTCTGGATTGTATAGGGAACAAAATGAAACATAAAAATAAATATACCATAGGGCATAGTGATGCACAGTGAAAACCCATTTTTTTTGAATGAATAAAATAACAGAATATTGTAGAACACACACTAGCTAGAATGGTGGTATCTTATCTCTAAAGGGAGAGAGATGTCGGTTATGTTGATTCACAACAAGATACTATAATAGGATGAAAATATTTCATTTTAACATAAATAAAGAACCGTAAAGGTCCAAAACCCTAAATCTAGGAGGCAAAGTGTCAAAAGGTGTTTTTCTAAAAATAACACCAAAAGGTATTTTTGGGTGTTAATTATTACAACAATTTCCTAGAAGTGTAAATTTTTCATATGATCTCTATTTGATGCACATAGTAGCTCATTGGAAATATCTAACTAAGGACTATGATAAAAAAAGTAGGGCTTGGCTCTCGAAAAAACCATGGAAGGATCAATTGTTTAAAAATGTTGTTAAGGGCATCAAAATGGACACAAAAGTTTAAGACCTAGAAAATCATAAAAAAACTACATAGATGGAGAACCATGTTGATTCATTGGAAGAGGTGGGTGGCCATTGATATCCACTTATATCATTCATCCTCCCTTAGGAACCAATGGTCCCCATTGTCTTAATTTTTTGAAGTAGATGGGGAAAATGTCAATGAATATGAATCTGGGTGAGCCATTTTCCTTACTGAAGAAGTTGGCATGATTTGAAAACTTAATAGAGTTGCATTTTCTGATAGTGGGTTCCTTTCATCTTGGATTCCATGATTCAATATGTTATTACACAGTTTTTATTTTGGGAAAATTCAAACCCAAGCAACAAGCGTGTGACACAACTGGGGACACCTATCACTATCACCTCAATAGATATCCCCTTTGTTTTAGTGATGTACATGTCCAACACAAGGGATGCTTCCCAGGTGACCCTAGGGGGATTGTAAGGGAAGAGGCCAAGAGTTGAAGGAAAAACCCATATAGGTCATGATTACAATATATTGAGGATTGATGGAGGATTAGTATGAGTCAATGAAAGGGATACCAATTGGTAGTTCCTTCAAAAAATATGTTAGACAACCCAAAACAATAAAATATAGGATGAAATAAGCCCTGAGTCAAGAGGCAAATCAGAAAGAAAACTTGTAGTCCAAAAATTGCAGAATATAAAAGTGATATATCAACAACAATATAATTATAATAGCTGCAAATTAGACAATCAAAATCAACTTATCATATTGTCTAAGAAAGCGTGCAATTAGTAAACCATTTTCTAATCCTTAAACCAATATTTTGATGTAAAAAAGGGTTGTAAAATACTATTATCAGAATGAATTGTGACAACCCTATGGCTGTAGAATTTTTTTTCTACAACAACAATTTCTAACCATTAAAATTAGCAATTAAATCATAGAATCAATATCCCTTTATCAATAGATTAATTATCACAACTTACAAGCAATTTTTAGTGGTAGAAAAGTAAAGAAAATATATGAGAAAGACTATTTAATGCATACCTAATGGTTGTATATTAATGTTTATTACAACAGACTAACCAATTGACCAATCAAGGCGCCCTTGAAGAATAAGAGAGTCTAAAGCATGTAAAATTCAAATCCAACTTTAAAATTTTCAAAACCTCAATTTTCATGTTTACCAATGAAAAAATTAGCAATCTCTAATGCAAAGATTAGTCTGTTTTTATTTGGTGAATGGAGTCTCTACCTTGGAATACAAACTAACCAGAGAGGAAGAAGTGGTATTTGTTGAGATTTAAACCCTTATAAACCCCAACAATAATCCTTCCAAATCCTCTAGCTTCGAATTCAAGACAAACTATGGTTTAATTTTTCTCTAGGGGTGTAAACCCTCTTACTCCTTGGAGAAATGTACCCTATTTAATCCTTGAAACAAAGGTGTAAACACTCTTACTCCTTTTTGCAAGGCTTATATCCCTTCAAAATAAAATAAGAATAAACTTTGGTGGAGGGTGTAAGCCCTTTTATTCCTCCTAGGGTTTTAGATATATTTCTTGAATTGAAAAAAACAACATGACAATGAATTGGAGAAATTACTCACCAAATCCAAGAGATACCATGCAATAAACACTTTACTACCAAAAATCATCCAACAATTTTTCAAGAAACACCATCAAGAGAAGTCACTAGTATTTATTGCTCCAATAGACAAGAGTTGCATCCATGAGGGAAAGAAAAAGAGAGATAATGAATTGTCTAAGAGGATCAAAATTTCAGTCCAAAGAGTAATATTATAAAGTGATGAGTTATCTCCAAGCGACAAATGACTTTCCTCTATTTATAGAGGAAAATCCAAGTCATAGTTTGTCTACAATGGTTAATTAGCAAATCGTTTTGCTCTTTTTTCCACATAGGATACAAAATGACCAAAAGTAACAAAATGATGGCACATAATCCCATAAATCTCCTCTCCAGCCTGGCACATGTGCAAGTAGGCCTCCAAAGGATAGGACATATTTCTTGAAATGTGCCACATCATTCCAAAATCAAGCAATATAGAGGGGATTCAAGCCCAAAACACCACCAAGTGCACTAAATTGAAAAACAAATCCCTCAAAAGTGTGACATAATGCTCCAAAGGAGGGACATTTGGGCATAGGAGGGTGATGTCATATCCCCTTCATCTTTTTGAGCCTTGTCCAAGTGATAGAGATGTCTCCCAAGGTGCAATGACCATCATCCTAGGCCTCCAATGAGTGGGGTGCAACATCCATCCAATGGGATTTGAATCCCATATGAAGGTCCAAGTGGCTTACTAAGTCCCTCCATGAATAGATTTCATTGGGAAGGGTCATGTAAATACAAGAAAATATGCCCTCCAAGGGTCCACAAGTCATATGAAGCATTCTGAGTAAGCCACATTTAATAAAATAACCACCCAAACAAGTGCATTAAGTCCCCTCTTTTCAAATTAAACAAATGCTCAAATACCTTATAAACCTTTCGAAATTTAGATATGGGAAAGGTTTCATGGTGCCGTATTGGGTTGGCCAATCCCCAAGTCAAGGAATGTTTCCCGAGAAGACCCTATATAGACCATGTAATGGATATGAGGTGGATTGGGGGAAGTAATCTTGGGAATGGGTTCCTTGACATATCAAGGGCTCATATTGTCTCATTTATGGGTGCCTTTATGGAGGGTGTGTGGCATCCCTTTGTTTTCAATGCAACATTTTTTCAAGCCTTTTATTTTCCTTTCATTTTTTTATGGTCCAAAAACTGAGTGTGATATGAAATGGAAAGAAAAATGACACCACAATACCACTTGAACTTAGAACACATTGAGTGCCATATTCACTAGAAATTAAAGGACATTGTGATGCATTCCCCCTTCAAGCAACACATTTTTATTTATTTTATTTTTAAAGTCCCTTCCTATTTATGGAGAAGCATTTCATGGATATTAAGATCTTAGAGCAATCATAAAGAAGGATAAATTATGGCTTTTGAATTTTATAGTTATAAATACAACACCTCTGGGCCTTCAACCCCTTCTTCCCGTGAAATAAGGTACAATACCTTATTGGGATCAATGAACCCAAAAACCCAAAAGATGAGGAAACATAGGGGAAGAAATGTGGAAAGTGGTAAGTATGAGTGGAAATGGTGTGATGAACTTCAAGGAGACCCCCCGGTAGAAACCATTTTCACGAGGGTGAACAACTTAATATGACACGATGTCAACCACCAAGGAAAAATAAGGAAAAGGGAATAATTTCCAAGCAAACTTTCCATCAGCAAGAAAGGACCCTTCACAACATGCTCAAATGATTCAATTATTAAAGTGACACTTACCATGAGACTGGACTTGTTACCTCATGAAGTAATATCTATTGTGATTTCTATGTCAGGCTAGTGTAGCAGACGTTTCTATGTTGTTGACGATGAATGGTGATGTGTGGTGATGGATGGGCTCTATTTGATTAATGTGCAAGCCTCAAGAAATCATATCCTTAGTTACCTCTAGGCTGGGGGGGTAACATATGAATCCTACAAGGGTACATGTGCTCTCCATAGAGAACATGTGAACCTCAACATCTCTTGGTATGACATGTGACTAAACATACTCAAGAAAAGCATTAGAGCATTGGAGGGTGGCTAAATCACCGTTTTTTCATATAAGCAAAAATTCAAAAGCTCAAAATTGACAACTATGAGATTTCTTAAAAGAAACATTTTTGGCATTTTTCAAAAACTTCTAACTGACATGTAATGATTCAAGAAAATGCATCACAAAAACTATGAATAAATTCAATAAAATCATCATGTAAATACGAGCATATAAATGAATACAACTAACCTACAATGAGCATGAAAATGCAATGAAAAAACAAAAATGACCTACCTACTTACCTGGGGTCCGATGCCCATGGAGATCAGGTCATGTCTACATAAGGTCGGAGGATAGACCTATCAATCGATAATGGGATCTTCCTCCCATCCATGGTAGATAAATAGTAAGTACCCTTTTCATACTTCTTGACGATGTAAGGGCCAAGCCATATAACTTTACTTTTCTTTTCGTACTTTGGTTTCCCTTTATTATATCCCACATGAGTTCTAGGCTTCCTTCACCAAATTCAAAATACGTTACATCTTCAATGCCAGGCTGTGTGGGAGGATTTTCTTTGACCTTACCTTTGATATCATGTTCTCACTCTTGATCCTTCTTGTGCTCATCCTTCTTGAGTATCTTGATGGATCTTGTGTCCTTTCCTTGGTATTTAACAAGTTTTTCTTTATACTTATCTGTCCTTGGAAGTAGTGTATCAATACAATATTCTCTAGAAAATGGTAACCCTCTAGGATTATAATCCATGGTTTGAGGTGTCACATCAAAATAAAAATCACTCTAGTAGTCAGGACCATTTGGATTAGTCACATGATTCTTGGAAACCGATTGAATGTACATAATATCAAATGTACCATCTCCCATAGGGATATTTTCATGAGTCAGGTCCATACTGATAAAACCACCAAAAGTTGTATCCCATTTCCTAGAAAAGTGCATGCCCCAAGAGTCAGGTACATTAATGACTTCTACATCCATATTGGTATTAATGTTTAGAAAGGAACACAAATAGACATATAGGTATTTGATAATATTCCACACCTTCACCCTCCTTGAATCAATGCCACATATATTTCTATAAGGTCAAGTAACTTTCAAACCTAATTGCTTCATAACCTTCAATGGAATCACATTTATCGAGGCACCGAAATCCAATATGAAATTATTCAAAAAAAGACCATTGATACCTAGGGAAAGATAGAAATGAGGGTTCTAATATTCTCTATATACATGGAATAGGGTGTTTAACACTATTGGAGGATCTTCAAACTCATCTTGTATCTTCAGATATTTCCATACNATGAAATTATTCAAAAAAAGACCATTGATACCTAGGGAAAGATAGAAATGAGGGTTCTAATATTCTCTATATACATGGAATAGGGTGTTTAACACTATTGGAGGATCTTCAAACTCATCTTGTATCTTCAGATATTTCCATACTTCTTTCCTTACAAAATGAATCTTGCACATCTCGGTCAAGGGCACTACCATGTTCATCTTTCCCATCATGTTGGTCACATCAATATTGAGTTGAAAATACTCAATGGTCAGTGTAGGTTGCAAAGGTAAATCATGAACATGCGGTGGAGGAGGTGGAGGCACTACCTTTGGTGTTGGATGAGGTGCCTCAGAAATTTTACCTCTCCTGAAGTATGCCAAACTCTACTCTCTCCTAAACCTCTCCTTTGAAGCCTCATCCATTTGGTTCAAAATTTACAACCTAGCCTACCTGGTTTCCTACTTCCTAACTTCTTCAAGTTTCTCTTCTATGATTTCAATGTACTCCTTGGACTTAGCTACATAAATTGTATCAATGAAATTCAACCTATTAACAAAATATGGATCTTCTTCTTCCTTTTGTATTGGACACTCAGATTCTAAATGGGGTTCTTCACAAATTAAATGCCATGATGGTCCTTCCATCTTGGCCATTCCAATGGGATTCAGAGTATCAAGTGCCTTTGCTTCTTGTTGTGGCTTGGGATTCCACCCCACATTTTCATTTTTTTTTCTAAAAAATAGAGGCATTGGAGAAGAATTTTGCCTCTCCAAATTTGTCAATATGTCCATGATATGATTCTAGCTCTAGAAAAATTGGGCATTCATTTGATCAAACTTTTGAGCCAAAAGTGTGACTAGATTATGTACGTTGTTGGTCAATATATTTGTCTTAGGTTCTTCTTTGGCACGAGGGAACTAAAAAGGCTCAATATTGGAGTTGATGAGATGTTCTTCAATATGTATTGTATACTATTTGTCTCTTGCTAATCTATCAGGCATCTTTTCCTTTAGGATAAAACCAAACTTCCCCTCAAAATCATTCAAATAAATAAGGAGAATGACTACTTGAGGTGGGAACAAGTCCTTTTGGATCTGGTAGAGAAAGTTGTCAAACCTATCATTGAATTCCTTCACTATTTCATTCTCTTTCTTCTTAGTTTCATGTATTCTTCTGACCCACTTATTTTCATCCTCATCAATAGAGGAATCTAATAATTTCATTGCAATATCGTCATGTTCCACACTGTTACCTTCCAAGGCCACACCGATAATGTCAAGATGTTGTTCAGTTGTAATAACATTATTTCCGGTGAATTTTGAAAACCATTGTTGAGATTCCTTTGACATATTAATTGGGTATCTAGGGTTGTTGGCCATATTTAATGGCTTGTAAAGGTTGCTAGACCAAGGAGAGAGAGGAAGGATTCCTTTGACTAAATATTTGACCACGGGTGAATTATGAGGAGGTATTCGTTGATAAACTTGGGAAGTTTGAACCTTCCCTTGGGAAGTGTATTTTGGAAATATGGGTTCTTAGGTTGTGGGAGACTTGGATATTTATTTCTTTAGGTACAAATCATATGGAGTCTCCACGTAAAATTTATGAAAATTTAAAAAAAAATTAAAAGGGGAGCTTTCCTCAAATGGAGTCTCCAAGAAAGATAAAGGAGAAGGATTTTGGATAGAATTTCCAAGTGTCATTATGGGATCAGAAAGGATTCAAAATCCTCCATGGAAATGGCACCAAAAATTGTAGTTTGGGAAAATCCCAACCCAAGCAACAAGTGTGTGACACAACTCAGGACACCTATCATTGTCACCTCAATAGATATCTCCCTTGTTTTAGTTATGGACAAGTCCAACGCAAGGGAGGCTTCTCAGGTGATCCTAGGGGGATCGTAAAGGAAGAGGCCAAGAGCTGAAGGAAACATCTTTATAGATCACAATTAAAATATATTGAGGCTTGATGGAGGATGAGTATGAGTCAATGAAAGGGATGACAATTGATAGTACCTACAAAATAGATGTTAGACAACCAAAACAAGAAAATATATGATGAAATAAGCCTCAAGACAAGAGATAAATCAACAAGAAACCTTGTTGTCATAAAATTGAAGCATCTAATAGTGATATATCAGAAACAATATAATTATCATAGCTGCACATTAGACCATCAAAATCATCATATGATATTGGATAAGAAAGCTTGCAATTAGTAAACAATTTTTCAATGGTTAAACCAAGATTTTGATATCAAAAGAGGGATGTAAAAGAGTGTTATCAACAAAGAATTGTGACAACCCTATGTCCATAGAAACATTTTTCTGCAACAACAATTTCTAACCATTAAAATAAGCAAGTAAATCATCTAAACAACAACCCTTTATCAGTAGATTAATTATCATATCTTAATACAAGCAATTTTTAGGGGTAGAAAAGTAAAGAAATTATATGAGAAAGAGTGTTTACTACAACCCTAATGGTTGTAGATAGTTTTTTATTACAGAATACTAACCACTTGACCAATCAAGACACCCTTGAAGCGTAATAGAGTTTAAATCATGTAAAATTCAAATCCAACTTGACCAATTTCAAAACATCAGTTTTCTCGTTTACCAATGCAACAATTAACAATATCCAATGCAAAGATTAGTGCCTTGTTATTGCGTGAATGGAGTATCTTCCTTGGAAGACAAACCAACCAAAGAGGAAGAACAGGTCCTTGTTGAGATTTAAACCCTTATAACACCCAACAATAATCCTTCAAAATCATCTAGCTTGGAATCCAAGATGAACTAAGGTTTAGTGTTTCTCTAGGGGTGTAAACCCTCTTATTCCATAGAGAAATAAACCCTACCTAAGCCTTGAAAAAAGGGTGTAAACCATCTTACTCCTTGTTGTAAGACTTATATCCCTTAAAAAAAAATGAATAATAAACTTTGGTGGAGGCTGTAAGCCCTTTTACTCCCCCTAGGGTTTTAGATATATTTCTTCAATTTAGATAAGCATGATGAAAATGAATTGCATAAATTACTCACCAAATCCAAGATATAGCATGCAAGAAACCATTTACTACAAAAAACCATTCAACAATTTTCCAAGAAACACCATCAAGATAATCTACTAGTCTTTATCGCTGCAACATACAAGAGTTTCATCCATCATGAAAAGAAAATGAGAGATAGTGAATTGTCCAAGAGGGCCAAAATTTCAGTCAAAAGAGTAATACTATCAAGTGATGAGTTATCTCCAAATGAAAAATTAAATGCCTCTATTTATAGAGGAAAACCCACGTCAAATTTTGTCCACATTACAATTAAATCCATAATTTTCGGATATAACCAAATTTACAATTCTTAATTAGCAAGTCGATTTGATATTTTTTCCCACATGGGCTACAAAATGACCAAAAATAACAAAATGATGGCACATAATCCAATAAATATCCTCTCCTAGATGGAATGTGTGGAAGTAAGACTCCAAAGGCTAGGACCTCATGCTACAAATGTGTCATTTCATCCCCAAATCAAGCCAAAGAAAGGGGCTTCAAGCCCACAACACCACCGAGTGAACTAAAATGAAAAATGACCCCTCAAAGGTGTGACGTCAAGCTCCAAAGGAGGGACATTTGGGCATAGGAGGGTGATGTCATCTCCCCTTCATCCTTTTGATCCTTTTCCAATTGACAGAGATGTCTCCCAAGGTGCAATGACCATCATCCTATGCCTCCAATGAGTGGGGCACAACATCCTTCCAATGAGATTGTAAGGCCCTATGAATTTCCAAGTGGCTTAGTCCCTACATAAATAGCTTTCATCGAAAAAGGTCCTACAAACATAAGAAAATATGCCCTCCAAGGGTCCATAGGTCATATGAATCATGCTAAGTAATCCATATTTAATAAAATAAACACCCAATCAAGTGCATTAAGTTCCCCCTTTTAAAATTAAACAAATGCTAAAGGACCTTGTAAACTTTGCAAAATTTAGATATGGGAGGGGTGTCTCGGTGCCCTATTGGGTAGGCCAATCCCCAAGTCAAGTAATGTTTCTCGAGAAGACCTTCTCTAGACCATGTAATGAGTATGACGTGGATTGGGGGAAGTACTCTTGGACATGGGGTTCTTGACATATCAAGGACTCATATTGTCTCATTTATGGGTGCCTTTGTAGAGGGTGTGTTGCATCCCTTCGTTTGCAATGCAACATTTTTTCAAGCCCTTTATTTTCCTTTCATTTTTGTATGGTATGAAAACTAAGTGTTATATGAAATGGAAATAAAAATACCACCACAACACCACTCGAAGTTAGAACACTTTGAGTTCCATATGCACTAGAAATTAAAGGGCACTACAATGCATTCCCTCATCAAGCATGGAATTTTTATTTATTTTATTTTTAAAGTCAATTCGTTTTTATGGAGAATCCTTTCAAGGTTGTTAGGATCTTAGGGAGAGCATAAAGAAGGATAAAATTTGGATTTTTATTTTTACAGTTCAAGCTACAACACTTATGGGCCTTCAACCCCTTCTTCCCATGAAATAAGGTACACGCCCTTCTTGGGGTCAATGAACCCAAAAACCCAAAATATGAGGAAACTAAGCGGAAGCAATGTGGAAAGTGGTAAGTATGACTGGAAAAGGTGTGATGACTCTTCAAGGAAACCCTCCAGTAGAAACCCTTTTCCCTAGGGTGACCAACTTACTAGGATACCATGCCAACCACCAAGGTGAAATAAGGAAAAAGGTATAATTTCCAGGAAAACAATCCATAATCAAGAAATGACCCTTTGAAACATGCTCAAATGATTCAATTATTAAAGTGGCACTTACCATGAGACTGGACTTGTTACCCGATGAAGAAAGACCTGCTGGGATTTCAAGGCCATGTTGGCATGGAAAACATTTTTATGTTGTTGATGATTAATGGTGATGTGTGATGGATGGATAGGCTCTATCTACCCAATGTGAGCTCAATCAGTCACTTGGCTCTCGTCACTCCATGTATGCTACCCGCAGGCCTTGAGACATCATATCCTTAGTTACCCCTGAGATGGGGTAACATATGGCTCCTACATGGGGACATGTGCTCACTGTAGAGCACATGAGAACCTCAATATATCTTAGTATGACATGTCCCTACACATACTTGTTGACAGGTGAAATTGACCGCTCGTCAACTGGAAGAGTGAATCCGGTTCGTGGTTGTCTAATTAACCCAAGCCATTTGGATTAATTGACTCTGACGGGTTTAATGGCTCCATTGGCCAATCTAAAGTCCTAAAGGAAGCGGAAAATAACTAAAAGAAATACAATAACTTAATAAATAATAATTACTGAAATATATATGTACATCTAAATATATATACATACAGTTTATCTAAATAATATTTATATAATAGTTCTATTTATCATATATACAATATGTATAAATCATGAGTTTTAATCTGAACTCATAAAAATCGAATGTAAAATGGTTCTTTTAATGACAGTAATAAAGAAAGCAAAATTACTATTTATTTTTGGTTTGTTTTCTTGTTTATATGCATTCATAAGATCAAATATTAAATTACTTAATTAAACAAGAAGATATAGATAGTGAAAATTATAATATATATAAAAACTTCTATATTAAGCAAGCAAATGAAATAAAAGAACAAACTAACCTATTAATCACTTTGAGGAGTATGCGTCCAACTGTTCACGTAAATCGTGCATCAGTCCATCCACGAGATAAATCTGTTGTGCATCTTCACACTGTTTGGTACAAATGCTAAATTGTGCATTGACTGGTGTATTTAATTGGTAGAACAATAGGATGCAAAATAGTTACAGTGATATAATAGACTACAAGCGATAACACATGAGATAAATCCTACAATTACAACTTGCATTTAATCAATCAACATATTTAAGGTAAACCTCATAATATGAATTGAAATATCATTCAATTGTTTTGATAAAACTGAAACATAAAATCATGAACCATGAAGGAAAACTATCTTGACAACAAAACAATCTACAAATACGAAATATATCTGTAGTTATTCAATTACCAAGATAAACAAATTATATATCACAACAACATTAACAAATGACGAAAGCATAAAGTAAATATTTGTTATGTCTAAATTTGAGTATAAGTTGTTCACAATAAACCCCAGGCCAAGATGTCTCTGATTACAAAATGATGGGTTTATAAAGGCCTCAGAAAAGATACCTATTTATGTTCCTCAGATAAAATATTTATTTCAAAAATAAAGGGGGATGCAACCACCCTGATCCTACTAAATCCTCAAAAACTAACAACAATTCATTTATGTTCATACAAAATGCATCAAAGATATGACTGAAAGATCTTAAGGATGACTCAGATCAAATTTGAAATCATGGATTCCTGAATATCTTGAAAAAAAATAAGAAAATAGAAAGATTTAGATGAATTTCTAACCATTAATTCACACAATTCGAATTAACATAACTGGCTACAGAATCTTGCGATTCTATAGCTAGTTATTAGTAAATGAAATCCAATTTATTGTAAAATAAAGAAATCTAATTTTAAAAAATAATCCTATTTTAAAATGAAGAATCATACCTCCAACCATGAAATCAAATCGTATCAAGCAACTTTGGAATTCACAATGGCTGTTGCAGCCTCCACGTTTTTAAATACTACATTGCCTGTTGTCTTTATACATTTTTCTTTGCCTTGAATAACATATTCGAGTCTATGGTTTTCGCTCATTTAGACATCGATCTGATCCTTTAAAGCCTGAACCCATGACTATAGGATAGGGATATCAGTATAATATCTATCAATCCATGATAGATAGACTTCACAATTTGACTATGCAAGGGTTGCATAGGAACAAACTTGGTTATGAACCGGAGCACCATCCATACTGACAGTGGATTCATTAACCAATTTGACACTAGGAAACTCTGGATTATTTTTCAAACAGGGAGGTAAATTGTCGACAAAGTTATAGGGCCGATCAAGGTGTGGCTTGGATGACTAAAGGTCTTCTGCAGTGAGGAACCTATCGATTTCAGAGTCTGAACTTTCATGGACTTCGATCATACTGATTGAACTTGGATGAGAATTCGACTTGTTACAAATTCTCCTAGAAATTAGTCTCCCGACTCTCTTGTTCTTAAAATTTATATCAATATTTCTCTTAGATCTCTTTCCTATAGGTTTCTTTAAATTTTTAACACAGTCGTTTGGATGTATAATCTTCTTACAGGCCTGTTCAATAACCTTTGGATCGATCAAGGGTTTTGTGTAAGGGGGTGAGACACAAGTCTGGGGAGGTGAGAGAGACATCGTAGGGTAGACAAGGGTCTCCTCAACCATGAGTTTATATACCTCCTCCATATCAAGGTTACCATAGTCGTTTCAGGTTATGAATGAATCCCAACTATCATTCTGTAACTCTAATTGATGCATGAGAAGGATTTTAATTAGGCCGTGGTGGAAAAGGCTATATTTTGAGCATTGTTTTTTGTATCTTTTACCCATTTTATAAAGACTCCTTAGTAAGTAATACGACATGTTCAAAGGGAAACCCATAAAAATTATAAGCAAACACAAATGGTACAAAAACACAAGACTAAAACGTCCCTCACAGGTAAAAAATTTCCTTACCACAACGAACAAATCGTGCCACCAATATTTTAGGAAGGAAATGGGCATACCTTTATCACACTCTTTTATTTTCCGAGACGTAAACAACAGGCTCCAAGGAACTTCCTCCACTTTTGCATTTTTAAACCACCTTTGACCGCTTGTTGGTAGCCCTGTAGCTTGACTCAAGAAATTCTCTGTAACCTCCAATTGTACATCACCCACCTTCGCTCTACACCCATCCAAGGAGAAATAGAATTCCTGGGTAACCTGTAAATTGAAACCCTAAAACTTCCTAATGAAAACAAGCCAGCCACTTCTCTCCAAATCTTCCCTGGCATCGTCATATAAGAGCAGAGTTTGAATCCCGTTTGGTTCAACTCTCACAACAGGAGCCATGATGGATGAAAGGGTAATGAATCAGACACAACACACAGAGAGGGTTTTGCAAGACAATCCAAAGCCGTAACCTGAGCTCGTGAAATTTCAACAGTGAACAGTGTATGAACATAAACTCATAATGATTAGACGAGTGTTTAATTGAAATGCATGCGAAGAGGGTTTGCAAGGACCAAGGCCAGTCTTGGAAATGATGTCTGCCTGCAAATTGTAACGCCACCTTTGCATCTAGTACGAGTCTAGGACCAAAGAATTAAAATGAAAAATAAGTGCACGCATCGTGGGTTCTATCACAAGGTTTGGGTAAATCAAAAATCAAAAGTTTAGCAAAGGAAATGTATACCCAAGACTCAAACAAAATCATACAAAAATCAAGTCGTGGGGGTCCTTTGTTTATATAACCATCAATTTCTAAGCATGCTTGGTGTTGAAAGGATCGAAACAAAGAGGGTAAATCTTCATGGCAAGGAACCAAACTTCATAAATAAACTATGAACAATTTGCCTTCGACGAAATTTTAAAATAGAAAGATAACACAATCGCAAATTTTCATGCTTCATATTCATGCTTCCAGTCATGAATGAAGCATTAAAAAAAAGAAAAAGTGACAACTTACAACCGTCGTTTCAAAAATTGCATCATGAAGAGTAATAAAAATAAATGACTCTAGTTAGGCAGCTATGTAGATCAATTAATTGGCATAAAAAGTTAACAAACATGTTGAGCTGCCAACAATACTCAAGAAAAACATTAGAGCATTGGAGGGTGGCTAACTCACCCCTTATTCATATAAGAAAAAATTCAAAAGCTCAAAATTGACAACTATGAGATTTCTTAAAAGAATTTTTTTTTTGAAAAACTTCTAACTAACATGTAATGATTCAAGAAAATGCATCACAACAACTATGAATAAATGCAAGAAAATCAACATGTAAATACAAGAACATAAATGAATGGAACTAACCTACAATGAGCATGCAAATGTAATGAAAAAAATCAAATGACCTACATACTTATCTGCGGCCCAAGGTCCATGGAGATCAAGTCCCATCTACATAAGGTTAGAGGATAGACCCATCAACGGATAATGGAATATTCCTCCCATCCATGGCAGATAAATAGTAAGTACCCTTTTCAGAATTTTTCTTGACGACGTAAGGGCCAAGCCATAGAACTTCACCAAATTCAAAATATGGTACATCTTCAATGCAAGGTTGTGTGGGAGGATCTTCTTCGACCATACGTTTTATATCATATTATTTATCTTGATCCTTATTTCCCTCATCCTCCTTGAGCATCTTGATGGATCTTGGGTCCTTTCCTTGGTATTTTTGCAATTTTCTCCTTATACTTATATTTCCTCAATAGTAGTGTATCAATACAATATTCTCTAGAAAATGGTAACTTAATAGGATCATAATCCATTTTTGGAGGTGTCACATCAAAATCGCAATCACTTCAGTAGTCAAGGCCTTATAGATCAGTCACATGATTCTTGGCAACTGGTTTATTGTACATAATCTCAAATGTCCCATCTCCCATAGGGATATGTTCATGAGTCAGGTCCATAATGAGAAAACCACCAAGAGTTGCAGACCATTTCCTAGACAAGATCATGCCCAGAGAGTCATGTACATTAATGACTACTACATCCATCTTCATACTAATGTTTGGAAATGCACACAAATATACATCTAGGCCTTTGATAATACTGTTGGAAAATGTTTAACAGACAGCATATGCTTGTCATTGATGGAAAATATAGCACTGATGATGGCTTGAGTACAACAACGATGATCAAAAAGAAAATAGAAGATAAGTCCAGGAAGATCGAATGATCGAAGGCAACGCAACATGGATAAAATGATCGAAGGCTCGAGAAGCATTTATGATCGTTGGATCTCATTCAAAATTCCTGAAAGAATGAGGGCCGTCAGATTAGAATATAGACAAGAAGAGCATTGAACAGGAGGACAGATCTTAGACGTTATATCCAAGCGCAGAACCAGACCATCGTTGGATCAAGGGGAACCTGCACACCTTTTAAAGTATAACAAGGAGAAGCGGGCGTAATCGTGATATGCGAAATCGCGACTTAATCTGAGCCGTCAGATCGAGGTTGAATCTGGACCGTTGATCCCAGTCCATGTCAGAGTTTCGAGGATCGTGAGTTGAACATGTCAAAGATTATTAACATCAGGAAACCCGATATCGTGATATGTGAAATCACAATGTAATCTGAGCCATCAGATCAAGCTTTGATCTAAACCGTTGATTCTAGTTCGTGTCGTAGTTTTGGGGATCGCAACATGGAGTGGCAAGTAAACAATGAAACAAGAATACCGATTTCGCGATATGCGAAATTGCGATACAATCACAACCATAGAATCAAGCTCAGATCTGGATCGTTGATCTAACTCCATATCGGAGTTTCGAGGATCGCAACATGGAGAGGCAAGTAAACAATGCAACAAGAATGCCGATTTCGCGATATGCGAAATTGCGATTCAATCGCAGCCATTGAATTAAGCTCTGATCAGGACCGTTGATCCCATGCCATTTCATGGTATCGGGAATCGCGACTTGGAGAGTCTATATGTCTCATCTCCAAACTCACGAAATGAGAAATCATGAAAGCGCCTTATGCATAAGGCTGTGGTCACAGCCCATGGTCACAAGAAGGGAAGGAGTCATTCTAGATAAGCTCCATTTCGGGGTTTCGGAGATCACGACTTGGAAAGTCGAGATGCCTCATCTCCAGATCCACAAAACACAAATTCACGAAAAGCGTTTTTTTTTTCATAGGCGCTTGGTTATGACTATAGTCATATTGGGGAAGGAGATAGTGTAGAAAAGTTCTATATCGGAACTTCGGAGATCATGAAATGAAGTGTCGAGACATTCAGCACTGAATTGCCGAATGCCAAAATGCCGAAATGAATGCAAGATCCCATGGATTAAATCCAACGGTGCTGGTGAATTTGAACAAGATCGGAGGACTACTATTGAATGACACAGAGAAAATGCTAGAAACCATTTATGGTTTCTACCAGAGGATACAAAGAGACTTCTATGTGATTTCCAGAGGAGCTGAAGAGTCACATGGAATCTGCCAGTGGAATGAAGACGATTCATGGAGGAAATTGACAGCTGGATGAGGTTTTGAGCTTGTAACTAAAATAGAAAGGATGTTCTCAACTGTAACAGAGAAAACGAAGAGTCTAAATTGCCAGAGAGAAAAAGGAATCTCGGCTTAACACCTAGTGATGATAGACACAGGGGTTGAATTGCCAGAGAAGTTGAAGAGTCACGATGATGATCACACAGAGCACTTGAGAGGCGGAGGAGATTGACGCGGTATGAGAATGCAGAGGAATGGCAAATATTGCATGCACAAGATGCACAGAAGTTATATATACATGGTACAAAGAAAAGAAGGGGTGTTGTGGCTGCTGGAGTTGTTGTTGTCGCTGTGGAGGAGAATTCAGGGGTACGCAAGGAGGCAGAGCGCAGGAGTAGAAATGCACAGTAGAGGAATGTTGCATTGAAAGGATATGGCACAGAAAGCTTAAAATGTAAAAGAACAAACAATGAAAGTCAGGTGTGCAGGAAGGCAGTGAGGCAGACAGAGAAATGAAATGCAGCAGAATAGTGATGATTCTGGTAAGCCATTGTTGAACATTATATCACTATAATAAGTTTTAGTAGAAAAGATTTATATTTCAGGGTGGTTGGGAGGTGCTAGGGAGGATTTTTGTCCTCATAGGTTCAAGTAGGTGCTTGAGCACAGGGAGTAGTAGCTTCCATCTGGTTGCAGCCAGAGAAACCAGGGTGGTAGGGTGGTGCAAGGGAGAACTCTTGTTCTCTGTCATACAGGTTGGTGCTTGTATGATTGGAAGTTGGTTCTTCCATCCAGTTGGTGCTGGAAACACTCAGGGAGTTGGTACTTCCTTCTAGTTGGTGCTAGAGAAACCAGGGAGTTGGTGCTTCCTTCTAGTTGGTGCTAGAGAAACCAGGGAGTTGGTGCTTCCTTCTAGTGGGTGCTAGAGAAAACAAAGAGTTGGTGCTCTTAGCAAGTAGAAACTTGCAAAACTGAGGTTGTAGCCTCATTATGATTTGGTTCTCATATGTATGATAGTGTAAAGAATGTAACTATTACTTATCATATAAAGAAAAAGAGGTTTTTACCCTGTATGGGTTTCCTCGAGAAAAATTTGTCTCTGTGTTTCTCATATATGTGACTGATGTTGAATGTGCCATTGTTTATTTCCTTGCATTATTGTGATCATCATTCAGTGTTTCTGCAAAGAGGTTAGAAGAAGCATAACTTTTTAAGCACAGTAACAACTGATTCACCTCCCCCTCTTAGTTGTCCAACAATTGGTATCATAGATGGCCCCTTTTATCTAAGGGTAGATCCTAGAGCTTAAACATGTCAAGCCATG